>ML685800.1:8380622-8415403 GCA_007922175.1 Pelusios castaneus
ACCAGTTCCCGATCACCCAGCTGGGGAAGAAGACAAGCGCTGGCCGTCAGGAGCAAGGCCAATGGCCGAGCCCAGCACTAGGAGCCAGAAAGGGCAGCGGCAAGCCTGTGATGAAAGACTTGGCTAGTGTGGCTCAGACTGGCCTGCTACACAGCTGTTTTTAGACGGCCAGCCTGAGTCTAGCTGCACCCCTCTGGGCTGGGAGGCTGGCTGCCCCAGGCTGTGCAGACATACCCTGCATCCTCCCTGGTCTAGCAGTGACTTGCTTCCGACAGGTCATTTAATCTCATTGCCCCATGGAAAATAGGGACAGTGAATTTGTGAGGCTGGGTCTGTGCATATTTCTAAATGGGATACACAGAGAAGGCTAATATTATGGGGAGACGGGCACGTGTGAGGGCAGGGGGCACAATGATTCTGGGAGAAATTCTGCTTTACAGACAAGCCTTTTGGCCAGCAGACCCACAGGCTCTGTGACTCCCCTCCCCACAGGCAGTGTGGCCTAGTGAACAGGGGCGCTGGACAGGGACTGAGGTTCTCACCCTGCTTCTGCCACTGGCCTGCTGGTGATCTGTGCCTCAGTTTCTCCAGCTGCAAAATGGGGATAATGATATGGCCTTCCTTTGTAAAGTGCTTTTTACTTGGAGAGCCCAAAGCACCATATATTATTAGTGAGAGGGCAGGAGGGTAACATAATACTACACCCGCACCATTTTGAAGCACCTTTCCTCTGGAGATCCCTGTGGTACGGTATAGACTTTAGTGCCGTGCTGGGTATGATCATCTCCAGATGGTGGATGTGATGCTGCCTGTAACAGTGTCTGAAACAGAACCACATGGATCGTCCTTTCTCCCAGAGGGAAGAGTGAGGGGCCAAGTGACTCGCGGGAAGGAAAAAGATGGGGGTAACCGCTTTGCTGATTCAAGGGAGGACAGGTACCAAATCTATTCTCCAGCTCAATCCAGCCCTGCATCTCCATCTAAGAACCCCATCAGGAGTCCCAGATCCAGTTGCCCCATGCCCTGTGACCTCCAAGAACAAAGAGACACCCTGGAAGACAGGTGACTACTCACAGTGGCGGGCACGGCTCAGTGTTGCACGGCCTCTGCTTCTCAGGTAATTTGGTTTCAGAGCTACAGAAATGGTTGAAGACGGTGGAGCTGTCGGCCTCTTTCTTGCATATGACGGATTGGACTTGGCTGCCTGTGGGGGAGGTGAGGAAGGGAAAGATAAGAGAGAAACCATCTGGTTATAGAGGTTAGAACTGCTCCACATTTTTTCCAGCGGCTGATCTGCAGGCACAATACGCCACCAAGCTGTTCAGTTTGGGTCTGCAGATGGTGCAACCAGTTGTCACTCCAGAGACAAGGATGCATCTAAGTTTCTATAGAAAACCAAGTTTTCTATCATCTCTAAAACCTGCTAAAACTGACAGGTAGGGCTGAAAATTGGTAAGCCAGGTCAGGGTCTAGGGCAAAGTGTGTAGAAAAAAATTGAAGGCATTTGATCAAGAGGTTCCTGAGATCCAGACTCAGAAAAATAAGCTAGGTTTGAAGTTTCAGAAATCTTGTGAGACTTTTTGGAGCAGAATGAAGGGAAAAGCTGTGAGATGGGGGCTCAGAAGATACTGTTCCGCAGTCTCTGTTCACTGTGAAAAACCCAGGCCCTGAACATCAAATCGGAAGGATCATTAGATCCTGGTTTTGAAAATGCCTCTGTCTTCTGCAGATTTGTTCAGCCACTCACAGCCAGGTTTTCCAGAGACACCAGGCATGCTACCAAAAACCACTGCTTCAATTCCCACACGAATGAGCCCAAAGGAATCTAGGAAGCACCTGCCTGAGATGGACCAGTTCACAGATGCATAGATTTAAAGGCCGAAGGGACCGTTCCGATCACCTAGTTCAGCCTCCTGCATTGAATTCCAAGTGTATTATTTCAACCCAGTCACCTTCATCAGCCACTCTTGGGGTCCAGCCAAAGAACAACGTCCAAGACGTGTGCCAAGACCTGCTAACCATGTTGGTTGTCAAGTGGCTGAGTGTGGGGTCCTGCGATGAAACCTTCATTAGCTCACAAAGCAGGTCCTCACATGTGGCCACGTGTGGGAGTCACTGTGGTTACACACACACGCCCCTAACCCCGCTGAAGCACAGTCAAACCTCTCACCCCCTGCACAGATAGCCGAGCATTTGGTCCATGGGGTGTAATGCCAGGAATACTGGGTCAAGGAGCCTCGGGCTATGGGCGCGTTGAACTTGTACCGAATACCCTGCGGTTCAGCTCCCCGCACGAGAACCTGTGGAGAAAGGGGCCATCGGTCAGTGATGGGGCCAACATGCCGTCACCTGACCTTGGGTCCCTCTTGTGTTGTGTTCCAGGACCCCCACTAGGCTCAAGGGCTGCTGGGCTTTCCTCGCCTGTTCTGCAACCCCTGGGGGTCGACATCCGGGAACCGCGCAGGCGTTCCGCACAGCAGCGGGAAGGAATATGAAGCCTGGCTCTGTACTCGAATGGTCGCATCGCTCCAGGGTGGGGAACTGAGAAGAATTTGCCCCTTGTGACAACAGCGTCCCTGATAAGCGCTAACTCTGGGGTGTGTGTGTTGGGAGGGGGGTAACTGAATGGCTGGTGTAGCCATGTCAGGGCCAGGGGGAAGAAAAGGGCCATTACCAACCATGACAATGAGTGTGGCATTGATGGGTCCTAAGGCCTCCAGCGATTCAGGGTCGTCCTGAGATCTCCTGTAGTGGAAGGTTGTCCCGGCGACACTGAAGCGCCTAGGCGGGTCGATGGAGAGTTTCCCATTGATGAAATATTCGTTGTTCTCCCCTTTCAGTGCTGGAAGGACAGGCGTGGAGAGGGCCCTCAGTGCGGAGGGCAGAGCAGGTAGTTCCTAGTCTGAGCTGCCCCCAAGCACGGGGATAAAAGGCAAAGCAAGCAACTCCATGCATAGGCCCCCATCTCCTTGAGCGATTCCGCCACGAGAACACGGCTTCTAATATACCCCTCACCATAGTACCTGGGTGCTAGAATTTTCTCCCTTTCCTGCTATGCATAAACCACCGGCCATCCACTGATCTAAACCATTCTTACAAAGGCGGGGAACTACCATTATCCCCACTTTACAGCTTGTGAAACTGAGGTGCATGGAAATGAAGTGACTTGGTTAAGAACACATATAACGGCAGGGCTAAGCTGGGGAGACCATCCCAGTCGCTGGATTCATTCAGTGCCTGAGTCATGGGATCACACTAACGATGCCATGGCGTGACAGGACAAACCAGCTGTCCTGGTGGCACCAGAGATGGGAGCCCTGGCACCAGCAGAGCACATGCCAGGATATACCCTAGTATTGTAACACATGGTGGGAACCGGCTAGACACAGAAATCCCAGCCTAGCTCATCAGCTGGGATTGCCCTTGAGACCTTCTGGGCCCTCAGGCCTGGGCTAAAGGAATACCGCATAGGTGTCTCAGATGACGGACACTAGAAGGAGATGATCTCTCTCTCTCTCATGCTAAGCCGGTGTGTTGCACGAAGGCCCGCATTTAAGTTTTTAATTGTTACACGGTTGTGGTTGTTAACATGCTGTTTCCCACAATGCTTTGGGGCATGGCGGATGGTCCCCGCATTGGTGAGAAATGCGGGTGAGACTCGTTCCCCTTCAGGCTGGAGATTTCAAAAGCACTGCCTGGAGGGACAGGCACAGGAGCTGCCAGGAATCTGTAACCCTGTGCTGGCCGTAGGGAGAACCACTGGCTGGTGCTTCTGGGAGAGAGGCAGGTTTGGGCCACGCCTTTCCACAGGAACCATGGGCTCAGAAGTCAGGCCATATCACAGGAGGGTGTAAAATCCCAGCCTGCTCCTTAGCCTGGATCATCCCCAGTGACGCATATGCACCAACAAAACATTTCTGATGAGCTGGAAAGACTGGGGGTCCTGCTCTTTCCAACATGAGGGCAGGCCTTGTTAGTGAATCCTGCACCCACACGTTGAAACTCCATCCTGAGAGGTCCTCTGCCTGTCTGGCATCAGCATGGCCCCTTCACAAATGCTGATACCCCAGGATAACTGCAGGGAAACTCGACCTTGCGGACCTCAGCACAGGCTCTGGCATTGGCCATGGCTCAAGCTACCCTGATGTGGCTGCATGTGACCTGTCAGGTGATGTCTATGGAGCTGCGGTCCTTTCCCATCCCCTATTCATCCCTCCTCTCCCCTCCCCAATTCTTCCCTCCCTGTAATTGCAGCTGACCACATGAGAAAAGCAATGAGCTGAGTCTTGCTGGAAAGTTGAGCCTGAGCAAAACGTGACACAGTCAATCTTGAGCCCCCAGCCTAACATGCTGGCTCCGACGGAAGTGCCAAGAAGCCCAAGACAGTGTGGGCGCTGGGTTTGTTTTGGGTTACGCTGCTGAAGGGAAGTAGAGCTGGGATAAAACAGGGGCCGCTTATGCCAGATGCAGACACACCGCTGCCCAGAAACAGCTCCCACGTCATGGCCTGTGAACACTGCTAGGCAACGCGGCTTTGCCAGCAGGTGCCACCCCCTGTGGAGGGGAAACGCTTTCTCAGTGGTTGGCTGCTTAGTATGGAGAATAGTTTACCCTGCTCCCCACTCAGGTGGGCACCTGAAGCCCTCCCAGCATCCCTCAGGGGAGATCTGCCAGGTGGATCTTGCCCGCACCAAACCAGACACAGAGGTGCCTTGGCACTCAGGGCATCTGACTGGGATTTCACTGGCACTCCGTCATGACTCTCCTTTTCTCCCAGCTTCACCCCTGGACTGCAGACCCTGCCATCTTCTCACCCAGGTAGTTGAGGGAGAGGTTCAGCTCCCGGATATCAATGTGCACCGAGCCCTTGGGGATCCAGATCACCTCCTCATAACCTGGAAGACAACCCCAGCACACGGGGTTAGCAGAGAAACCTAGCCATGTGGGGACTAGAGTGATGGCAGGGGGCAGCCTGGGTGAGGGGAGGGGACCATCTGAGCCCAGCACAGCTCAGTAGGAAGGGATCCTGAACCCCCACCAAGGGAAATCAAGTCACGGAGCCCAGCATAGCCCATAGGCATATCCGACTTCCAGTCCAGGGAGCCTAGTCCGAGGAATTCATGGACAGATCTGACCCTGCAGTCCCAGGGAGCCCATGGACATATCCGCCCCCTTCTCCCAAGCAATCTGCTGTGAGTGACACTTTGTTTTGATATCGATGTAGTTTTGCACCTCAGGTGGGTGGGGCTTAGTTGCTGGGTGGGGCTTGAGGGAATGCCCTGATCCTTTTTCCAGCACAGGCTCTGGCCATGACACTCTGGGGTACTTCCTTTTCCAGGCTGTGCTTTTGTCTCCAGAAGTGCAGCAAACCCTTGCCCTCCTGCAGTTAGGTTCTCCTGAGATAAGGCTTTGAACCGGAAGAAAACAAAGAGTGGGAAAATCAAGACATGCTGCATCCCAGCTGGGCTGGACGCTCCTTACCCCCCTCGGGCAGGGAGTGGTTGAAGATGCCTTCGATGGTCTCACAGGTACTCCCATCTCCCCCACACACACGGCACCTGTCCTCCTTCAAGTCAGAGCCGAGGACGCGATCGCAGCCGACGTGCTGGAGAGAAAAAGCAGGGATTATTCGCCTGCGGGGAGAGCTGGCCTCCAAGTGGACCAACCTCCGGACTTGGATCACACTAACCATCCTGGTGTCATGCAGGGGGCATGTTTCCCTTTTGCCTCCATTCTACTTCTGTCCCATACCTCTCGCACCCACAGAGGCTCAGCGCGGCTCCCCTGTCTTTCTGCCACCCCTGGGGGTTGGCAACAGAAAGTGGCATCTGTACAGACCAAGGATAAACTCCATCTCAACCTGCTCTATCATGGCTCTGGGAACACGGGTCACACAGCTTGGGCTGAGGGGCTGGGCTCCGAGCTGCCAGAGAGAGAGATCCCAGAGAGGGAGGCTGCCTGCTGCGGGAGATTCCCAGCTCTTCTCCGTTGCCACTAAACTCTGACAGAATTTCACATGCCATTTCAAAGGGCCAGGGAGAAGGAAACACCAAGTGTCAAGAGGCCAATCTTTGTAACAGAGTCCATCAGGGCCCGGAGAGCAGAAAGGTCCTAACCCACAGCAACATCAATAAAAGACACAGATATCTTTGCCCGGAGCAGGCGACTAGGTGCTGGAGGCGTGACAGGAGAGCTGGGGCTGAGACACACAGAGAGAACCTGCCTGGCTTTCCTAACGAGGAACAAAAACCCTACTCAAGCAGGCACCGCTGAGACATGAGTAGATGGTAGGAGATGGGGAGCGAGAGAAAAATGAAGGGTGGGCTAGTTTGTGGCTGGTTTAAACTCAGTCTGAACAGAAACCTGTTACCCACATGCTTAGCCCCTTTGAAGTCAGACCCCACTGTGCATATTCTGGGGTGCAGTCGGCAGCTGCTCTCCCCACCGACAGTAAAGGAACACGAGAAGGGCCTGCAGAGTGCAGGAGAAGAGCAACCGTGTAACCTGGGGGAGTTGCCTGCCCTCGCCCCATCCCCGCATCCTCCACATCATCCCCCAGCCCTGGAAGGTACCTTGCACTCCCCATTGACACAGATGTCATTGGAGTCCTGCCGGCAGGGCGTCCCGTCCACCACAGCCGCAGCCCGCTCTGTGTAGAAGTTAAAGCCCTCGGCCAAGCAGTTGAGAGAACAGGATTTCACGCCCCCTGCAAGAGAAAAGGTGGTGGTGTTACTGGACAGAGAGAGAAGGGGCCGGGCAGGACGGGCTTGGAGTGATGGAGCTTCCCCACAGCCAGGTCTTGCTGTGACGTACCCACCAGCGCACCCAAGGAGCTCCACACCTTCACTGTGCTTCTGTTTGTCCAGCAGCAGCACCCTGAGACCCCAACCGAGACAGAGCCTATTGTGCTAGGCGCTGCATGTGCGTTCAGTGAGCGACAGCCAAAAGGTGGGGGTGGGGCAGAGATTTATCCACCATAACACAGCAGGTCAGGCGCAGAGCCAGGAATAGCACCCCGGTTTCCTGAGTTCCCAGATCAAGCCCTGGCCACTAGACCGTGTGGGATGGAAGTAAACCTCAGGGCTCTAAGGTGCTACCAGCCAGTTACTGCTCCCCGCCGCAGGGCAAACACCATAGAAAGGTGTGGATGGAGGTCTGGGTTCAAACCTCAGCCGTTTGCCTTGGGAATGGTACAGGGGCCGCCCTCACAACCCCAGGGTGTTGCATTACTTCCCCTTACTGTTTACATGGAGGAGGCTGCTCTCCCATCCCCACTGCAGTGGGGAGGAAGGGGTCAGGCTGCTGAAAGGAGAAGTGTAGCAGGTGGGTGCAGGGGTGGGGGTTGCTTGGAGGGCCAGTATATTGGGGGAGATCTTGGGCGTGCATACAGCCAGATAATGCCACAGGCACAGAACCTGCACGCGGGGCAGGTGCCAGCTCCCTCCAGAGCCACAGAGGTTTCCTCAGAAGTGTAACCATAAACTCTTTGCCTGCCAGCCCATGCGACTGCTGGGGTTGGGGGTCAGACAAATGCGCTTGTGCTGTTCATTTCAGGGTTTGGACTCTTCCCACCCTCAGCACTCTAGCGATACTGTGCTGGGTGAAAAGAGACTTTATGTACATCTCATCTACTCCTCAGGATGGCCCCCGCTCCAGCCTTCCCCTTAGTTGTATGTCAGGGGAGGGTGGGGGCCACCAGGGCTGTGCTAAACAGGGAGCCCCATGCCTGGTGCAGGATGCTGGTCAGGAAGCCCTCTGAAGGGGGCTGAATTTGCAGAGGAGTGAGCATGGCCTCTGAGGAACTGGGGACTATGATGCCAGCTAGAGCTTGGGTGTGAAGCATGACTGTGAGGCCAGGCACACACAGCCCTTCATCCTGCAGAGAGCTTGGCGGGGGAGGAAAGGGCTGATCTCCTGCCCACCCCACTCACAGGCATCTCAGGGCTGGCTCCCCACGGGAGAGGAGCTGAGTTCACACCTCATGACCCCTGTTTGCCTGGGACAGGGACCCAGGATGGGAACTATGGAGCACTGGCGGAGGAGATGGACCAGTGGATGGGGGAGGGATGGCAGGGGAGAGGGAGGTCAAAGGCAGAGCAGCGAGACGGAGTGATGCTAACTGTTTTATTTCTCTACCTGCGGACGTCCTTGCCCTGCAGAATCAGAAAACCACCACCCAGTTCCATCCTCTTCAGCTACAGACACAGCAAGCTCAGAAGGGAAGGGATAGGTCATTCTAAATGGGGGGAAAGAAGCTCAAATGTGCTGCTGGAAAGTGAGGAGAGAGGGAATCCCAGGTGTAGCGAATTCCTCAGTGGGGGCTGAGGGGTGTCCCTCATAGCTCACCCTCTTCAGGACCAAGGGTAGAAGTCTTAAACTGCTGTTGGGGCATGAGGCTAAAGAGTCATCAGTTTAACGCGAACAGAGCGCGCCTTGTCTGTAGGGCAGGGAAGGTGGGGCAGTTATGAAGAACAAGATGGGGCAGGGGAAACAGCAAAGCAGGGGGAAGCAGGGCAAGGCTGGTAAGTGTAACATTTACTCCCATGGGGTGTGTCTACACTTGTAAATTAAGTCGACCTAAGCTTGCTTAAGTCGACTTAATTTACTCTGCGTGTACACTACACTTTCCTTAAGTTGACTTAAGCAGCTCTAAGTCGACTTAAAATTTAAGTGTGGACATGCTAAGTTGACTTAAAATAACAAGTGTAGACATAGCCATGGTGACCCATCAACATTTCTGAGCCCTCTCCAGCTCTTGGATTGTTGGTCAGATTTGGATGGGCCAACAAAGGGAGCAGGACTGGACCCAAAGCAGATATTGTATCCTGTGTCATTTGAGAAGACCTCAGCCAGAGATCAGTTGGCCAGCCACAGGTGACCAGAAGGTTGTTCCTGCTCTTGTACTGACTACGGTGTACTGTGGTTTCTCCTGCACCTTCGTCTGCAGCATCGGCACTAAGCGGTGCAGCGGCAGAAGATCCGAGCAGATGAGAGATTTTTCATGAAGTTTAGTTCTGGGAGAAATTGTGGCAGAAGAACGTGCATTCAGAGAACCAATGCTGAGCCAAGTGGCCAGGTTAGACTAGATGGACTGGCAGAACCCAGGGTTGGCTGAGCCAGTAGCCTCACTCATCTGGTAGGGCATGGAGCCAGGATGCTGGTCTGACTGTATCAGTGATTTGAAACAGGCTGGCAGCAAGCGGGTGATCAGTGAATGGATGAGCAGATCTGATCCGTTAGGGAAGAAGGCTGTATAAAGGACTTGATTGATGGCAGATGCAGATTCCTGTTGTCTGGGGACAAACAGAAGAGGAGCATAAAGAGTAGAAAACAATTTCTCTATTACTTGGCCAGTGCTTGTGTTCCAATTCTCAGTGCTTGATGTGCTCATTTACTATTGCAGTATCTCAAGGGGGGTCAGCAGCAGGTAGGAGACTTGGGTGAAGAGGCATCACTGAGAGCTGGGATCCTGGCAGCTTCCTCCTCGCAGTACCAGCGATGCTTGCAAGCCATTTGCCGGTGCTCAGAACCATCTAGCTCGGGGAGGACACCAGCAACTGAAATCTGCAAGTCGTTACTGAACATCAAAGGGGCTGATGGAGAGAAGAGGCGGCCCAGCTGCATCTGGGAGCCTGAAAGTTCAGTGAAACCAGATGGAGGGAGAAGAAAGAAGGAAATCGGACAGGGGGGACGTTAGAGGGTAGCTGGCTGAGATAAAAGCTGTTGACTGGGCTAGGTACTTGGTGAAGGGCCTGCATTGTCCCTGGCTCTCTGAGAACCAAAGATTGTCACTTACCCAAACTCTTGCACTTTGAACTCTCCCCTCTCCTTGAAGGGCCGCCATACAAGCTTCTCCTGCACACTCACCACAATGTGTCTTGATGCTGGCTGGGGGATCCCTTTTAAAGGAGAGAGTCTTCATCCCTAGCTTGCACCTGAACTCACCAAGAGCGGTAACAGATTCTATCATATAGAGTTCCCTCTACTGGGCAGGTCGCTACTACCCATGGGTTGATCTGAACGTGTGACTTGAAGATCAAAGGCTCAGTGTTCCACCACCAATCCCTTGTGACAGGTGGGCTCTGCTTCCAGTTTAGTTCTCCTGGCCATGGCATCCCAAAGGTCCTGCCTGAGAGTTTCACCTCCTAGAGTCATCAGTGTGCGAGGCACGTCTGCATCCTGTTACTCGGTGTATGTTAGTTCCAGCAAGTTGGTAACTTCCCATGAGGGAACTTGGCGGGATAGAGTCTAGAGATTTGGTCTAGTTCATGGGCTCAGTGGCTGCTTGGTTTGGCCCAGTCCAATACACTGGATATGGCCACAGGAGCACCTTTTTCTGGATTTTAATGAATTGATTTAATACCCTTTTCTTACTGTTCTCACTTCCAAACAAAACCACTCCAACCCTTGCAGCTTTGTCTTGGCTGAAACCCCATTCATCCCTGACTACTCCCACCATTTTCATCCCTGACTTCTCCCACCATTTCTGCTGCCCTTCTCTGCTTCTGTGATGGCTTCTTTACAATGAGGCGTGCCATACTGCCTGCCCTGCCCAAGGGGAGGATAAATCATCAACCTGCATAATGCCATCAGAATTTTTTTTGTGCCTTAATACAGCTGAACACTGGGCTTTTCTGCCTGCTGCTGCTGTGCATTGAGTATATCCTCATTGAACTGCACAGAGGTATTGAGAGGTGACAATTCAGAAGAGTCCATCAGTTTGTCCAAAGAGGTTAGAGAGTTCCTTCTATTGTTGATTACCCTGGTGTTCTCTGGGTTAAATCCCATCTGCCACCTTGCTTCAGAGCTGGTTATTTTCCAAGGTATCATTATTTTCCCTTAGTGGCAACATCTCTTAGCAACCGACACCAAGTCAATGCTGCTTACGGATCCTTCAGCCCCCGTCATAGCCATTCACTTCCCTTTTATATCCATGACTTCCTTATGGGAACCTTTCATTCCTTCCATCACTTGAGCGAGTATGGGACTGAGTGTGTACTGAAGTGGAGCACAGAAAAAGCCATCAGCAGTCTCATTTCAGGACTTTCAAATGTTTCTTTAAACTGTCCCACACATTCAACTCTCTCCCTATTTCCCTTCCTTCCCTGTCCCTGTCTCTCCTGTAGGAGAAGTGAGACCGAATGTAGATACCTCAGTCACGACACAGCCGCTGCCTCTCCCTTCCCTGTTTCCTTCTCCAGTTCAGCAGTGGTGGAATTTGTTTGCTCTTTCCCAGTGCTATCTTATTGCTGCTGCCCCATGCCCAGAGTAGAACAGCTGCACACCTGCAGGAGTAACCGGCCAATAGTGTTATAGTCACGGGGACAAAGGAGAAGCCAGTACAGAAAACTAGAACAAAAAACGTGAGGAAGAAGGAAAAAAGAATTGATCAGGGGGATTGGTGGCCTGAAGGCCAAATTCCTTCCTTTGCCTTAAACGCACCAACTGTGTTGCAGTGCCTACAGAAATGGTGGAGGGTGTAAGAACTCAGGAGAGAGAAGGAAAGGCTGGCAGATACGAATCCAGCTCTGGGGAGGCGCTGTGATTTCTTTGCCGCCTAACAGCCCCAGAGGATTTTTTCCCCTTTTGCTCCCATCCTTTAGAATCCAACCTTCTTTCCAAGTGGAATCAGCAAACTGAAAACGAGAGGGAGAGCCTACCACTGAAGCCAGCACAACCTGGCTCCTAGCAAGTCAATCGGGGTAAACTCCTTTTAGGCTCACTTGCCTATGGAACGCCAGTATCCTGTGTCACGCCTTGGCTGTGCCTAGACGCAAAAGGAGCCCAAGCAGCAGGCAGGCAATTTGGCTGAGCAGGCTAGTCCGCTTGGAGGACTATGAAATCCGGCTAAACAAGCATGGCTTCTTTATTTTATCTGATGGGAAAGTAAAACTGGAAACCATTCATTTTGATCGGCTTGGTCATAACCGATTCTGCAAATTTAACGGCCCATTTGTCCAACTCAGTGGGAAAGATGCCCCAGCAGAAGGGAGCAAGTCAGCTTGGGCTACTGTGGGTGAGAAGGGGAGATCTGCTCAGAGGGGTGGATTATCTGGGATAAAATGGAATGGAGGATGCTACAATGGGTGTCTATGCCCTTTCCCTCACTGCTTATACCAGTCACCCCCTCTGGTTATACATAAAGGACAAGCAGCCAAATTGTGCCATATCCCAAGGTGTTTATCTTGTAGATAAGGGCAGCAGACCAGGAGTCAAGAGAGTTAGGGGCTATTCTGTGGGCAAGTCCTTGCCTGTCTCAGTTTCTCCTTCCACTCGGGTCCATCTTGTCTGTTTAGACTGTGAGCTCTGTGAGACTCTCTCTCACTTGGTGTCTGGGCAGCCGTGGCACTGTGGAGTCCTGATTTATTTGGGCGTCATGGTCACAGATATAACAACATTTCACCACGTGACCACGAGGTCTCCTTGTGGCTATATTGCATCCCCCTTTATGCCTCACTCCCTGGGCCATCTCATGGATCCCTGGAGGTTAGGCCCCAGTGCGGATGGGACATCTCCCTTACAAACTGACAGGAGGGAAGGAAATTGCTTGGATTGGAGGGCTGCTCTGTTGAAAGAAAGCCTCCCGCAGCCTGCTTCCAGCCATGATGGCCCATGATGGTCTGTGGCCTGAGAAATCTCTTTGCAAGCCAACGATGCTTTATTGGCACCTTCTCCCGGCCAGCTGTTTGGTGGTGGGGAGCAGGGTAGGTTGAGAAAGGCTCACAGTTAGCAGCGCTTTATTTTCTTTCTTAAAAAAAAAAGAGAGAGAGATTTTAAGGGAAAGAGAAATGGAGAAACATCCTCCCACATGGTCCTCTGCATCACTCACTGAGGATCTCATCCAAAGCCCTCAGAGGTCCATGGGAGTCTTTCCACCGGGTCCAGTGAGCGTTGGAGCAGCCCCTACACATGCTGCTCAGCGAAGGCTTCCAAGCTGTAATTGTCCAAGGAAGCTCATGGCAAGCAGGCTGCCTTCCCGCAGACCGGCAGCAGCACAGGCCGGTATCCCTGCGCAGCGTCCAAGAGAAATAAACAAACAGGCCTTGAAACAAAGCCACTCGGCTCCTTTCTAAGTCAGCATACAGGGAGCTCATTGCAGCCTTCTTGCCATTGGCATTAGCCACGTAGTTCCTGCTCGTCCCCCTTCATACAGGGCTGGGCCCTCTGATCGGTCTGCCCTGATGCAGAGTAACAAAGATTTGTCCCTTCTTCCTGACTGCCCCTATTTTTGTGTGGCAGTGCTGGGAACCCCGACCAGCTCACACTCCTTTGGCAGCGGCAGCGCATGCTATCTGCGCAGGCACAATGCAGAATGGCTAATCACACAGCAGAGCACAAACAAGCCACTGCTCAACAGGGAGTGGCTCTACGGCTGGTGCCAGGGACCCAATTCTCAGCTCCCCTGCAGCGGTGTAATCCCGTGGGTGCAGGAGAGAGCAGAAGTCTGAGCTGACAGCTCCGACACAGGCAGTGTTTTATGTATTGGAGTCATCAGCAGACGGAAGATTTAAAGAAAAGGAAAAAGGAAAAGAAAGCATACGATCTATTGTGCAAACTTCTCCTGTGATCATGTACACGGAGCAAGGCCGAGCCAGGGTTGTATCTGGATGGGGGAACCACGGCGCACTGCAAGAAGAGGTTTCAGCTAGGAAGTAGCTCGTAGTGGCTCAGCATGGCTCTAGGAGGCGCTGTGAGGCTCTGTAGATACCATTGTCCAGATGAGCAGTGAAATGGAAGCTCATGGTGCGTGGAGAGCGTTAATTCTTGGGCTATTGCAGTGGGGCGAATTCTCCCTTGGCCAGTCCACTGTGGCAAACCTTGCCTTAACTTACACCAACTGAACCAATAGGATTTCCCCAGCATCTGCCTGAGGGCAGAGTTTAGCCTTCACATCCAACGGGGTCTCAAGGTTTGCCTCATTCTATTTAACTGATTTCCATCTGATGCTTCCCTGGGCGCCCATGACAGTCCTCATTTGCTGGCTGAACTCGGAGGTGTGCTGGCTCACTCCTCCCCACCGTGTTTCAGCGAGGATCTAGGAAACTCCTTCGGTCTTCTGTGCTTTGTCCCCACCAGCCTGCCGGGAGACCCCCCCCCAACTTCCAACTGGCGGCTGGACTCGGCTCTCACCATCTCACATCAGAGAGGTGCTGCCTGGAGATGTGGGAGGGGAACCCAGGCAGCTGCAACTTGTCGTTTCTGCTCTCAGAGGTATGTAGCATTGTGGTTTCTCTTTCCCTTCGCACTGGGTGCTGTGGAATAGCTGTGCTGGTTCAGTTAGGCTCCCCCGCCGTTCAATGAGGACTGGAGGAGGAGTGGATTCTGCCCCTGGTGGGGTGGGGTGGCCCCATGCAGATTTTTAAAGTCCTTTCTGAGGGGCCTTTGTGACCATGCTAAGTGGGAAATCAGACAAAGACCAAATCCATGACCCCAGAGCCTCATTGGCAGCTTGCTGGGAACCTAACTGGTTTCAGAGAGAGAAATTTCTTAACAAGAAAATTCAAACTGTTCGAATTCTCCCACATTGGAGAGTGTTTGGATGCTAGAGGCACCTCACTCTGTCACCAGGATACTGGCTTGCACTTGCTTCTTTGTGGCCGCATCAATGGAAATTGCTTGTGTGCTGCATTCACCAGCAAAGAGGCTTTGCTGTTGATCAGTTTTCTCCGGCCTGCAGTGACAGGGGCTGTCACACTGTAGGATCCTGTGAAGCTACTTTAAGGATGGAGACACGCTTTGGGCTTCCTGATGTGGAAGCAGAGCAGAGGGCCAGCTTTTCAGAAGCATTCATGGGAGGTGATGGGCTCTTTTGAAAACCTGGCCCTGGCTCTGCCTCTGGCTGAAGGGACCATGCCCTGAGAACAGCAGCACAGCTGTGCACACACCTGGTAATACCTCCAAGCTGCTCACTGCTACCTGTTGAGTGGCACGGCTGTGTCACATGCCTGCTCATCCCATTGATTCAGGGATTGATTTAGAGCATGGCAAAGCGGTTCAGCTCTGAAAAGTGACCCTAGAAAATGGTCCAAGGGGGTCTGTTGCCAGATAAAGGTCATTCAGTTTACAAGGAGAAAGATGGGGGATGGGGGAGAGGGTTGTCTTTCACCTGGTTCACCTGCTGGGATCATCTGGCTGCATCTCATCTAATCAATTCCTTTCCATTGGTGGCTCTTTGAGCTCCCCAGTTCTCTGTCTCTGGTACAGACTCCACTCTCTTTAGAACTGACTAAGACCCACTATGCTAAATCCTGCCTTCCTTTATTATTGCTATTTATTAATTCAGAACAAAGTGCGAGATCCTTTCCAAACCCAGAGAAACAATCGCTGTGCCAAAGGGCAACCAAAGATAGAAGAAAGATGTCAGAGGACTTGATTCTGCTCCTCCTTACAGCTGTGTGAATCAGGAGTCGTTCCCTAGAAATGAATAGGATTACATGGGTGTAAAAGCAGTCTTAACAACAGAGACGCAGGCCCAAAGTGATGATGAGGGTGGCAGATTTTGTAACCCGATTGTCTTCACATCCTGCCCTTTCTTATTGCGCAACCTTTCAGCATGATTGAATTAGCATTGGTTTACGTGAGATCAGAATTCAGCCCTGCAGCTCAAAGAGAGGTAGTTGTCATGCTTAGTCAAGATAGCATGCAGCTCCCGCTCTCCTAGTTGGATTTGCTCTGCAGTGCGAATAGGGTTGAAGGTTTATTTGTGCAGAGCAGCTATGGCTCTGAACACACCCAACGTGTGGGCTTCAAGAAGGTCCCTTCCTGGGGCAGAACCATGCTGATGTTCTGGCTTTCTGGTGACCGTTTCCAATTCCGTTATTCTGCATCAGCTCATAGGTGGCTGGGAAACAAAATAGACGGTAGAGACACAAGCTCCTGAGCAACAAAGGATCATGGTATGAAAATTCCAAATTAAAAAAAAAAATAGGCTGATCCACAAAACATTCATCAGGAACACGAAGAAATGTGGGTTTTTTTGGCTTTGGTCTGGTCCGTCCAAAGTCAATAAGAAAGAACTGCCATGGGTGCTTGCATTTACCCACAATGCTTTGTTTTCTTCCCGCTGTCTGTCCACCCTCCCCCATGAAGGAATTAAAGTGCATTACAGTTTCCGATGAGCAATCTCTCCTGTTTTCAGCAGGCCCTGGTTCCCCACCCCGACCCCATGAGATGTTTCCCCCTCCCTTGGCTCTGACATTCGGCAAGAGCAAAATGAATAACCAAGCGAATAAAACAAAATAAACAAACAATTAAAGCCACATTCCAAGAGGTATCTGCTGACTGTTAAACTGGGAAAGGCTGAGCTCAGCGCTTCTCCTTGGGTCTGTGTATCCTGCACGCCTGGGCTCCAGGTCCATTATAAATCACCACCAGGAAAACACGCTGTACTGGCCCTACGCAAAACCCAATCTCATCTCGCCAGTGATCTGGCAGCTGGCGCCAGGCTTTCAGCTGACTCCTCCTTCCCTCCTTTGGAACCGGCTTCCTCTCCCAGATGAGCCAAGGGGACCCTTTGTGCCTTTAAATCGTAGCTTTCCCCTTCAACAGACATTTGCTAATAAAGACAGATCTTGACCTGAGCCGGCTGGGCTGGCCCCAGCAAAGATCGTGACCAGCATGGGGCCTCTCTCCCTGCCTCACACAAAGAGGTAGCATGACCCTTGCTGGGAGAACTGACCCATATCTGAGATCCGGAGCTGGATACCTCAGATGGGGGCTAGTGCAAGAGGCAGTGAAGATACTGTTGTGACCAATACTGGGTACCAGATTTCCCTACAGGGCAAAGCAGCACCTGCCGGAGGCTCTGTACCAAGGTGGCACCAGCTGACGGAGGAGAAGATAGTATGAGAGTTAAGGAGAGACTCCAAGATGTCCCATGGGTGGGACTGATGCCCACAGGCAGTGTGGGAAGCAGATTCATGACCAGCCTAGATGGCATCTTCATCACCTTGGACTGCCAGCACATTGCTGGGCCCTGCTGAAAGGCGCATTGTGCCTAGAGCTGAGAAGGGGACTGACTAGTTTTCTACCCAGCAGCCAGACAGGAGGGAGTGCTGGAGCAGGGATATAAGGAGGGAAAGGAGAGAATGTAATCCTGGGAAGTTCTGAGGGAACTGGTGCCACCTCAAGCCTGATGGGAAGTGAAAGAAAAAGGGTGGGATCCTGCTGAAATGTGGGGCTAAGGGAGAAAAATATCAGGTGCAAATGGAGTCATCTGGATAGGCCACTTGGGTTACTACAGCTGGGAATGTTGGCCCGTCTCTTATTCGCTCAAAATCGCACCCTGGCAGATGGGCTCGCTTGAGAGAACTTTCCCTCCTCTGAACGGACACCGCAGCAGACTCCCCGCTGGGGCAGCACCATGTTTTTGGGCTGACTTCGCTCCCACAACACCCACAGGACACCCAAGCTGCTATCCTGAGAGACACCGATCTCCAGGGATTTGACCAGCCAGGCACCACTACTGGCAGGGTCACCTCATGCTAGCCACAGATATTCCCACGTTTAAAACAGCCTGGCTAGTGCCACCATCGCCACTGAGCTCTGGGGCTCCGATACGGGCCTCTTCAGCACTTGCTGCTCAGTGCCTCAGTTTCCCTTTCCTGCGCCTTGGTGGTGGGGAGCGTGTGCTACTCATCACCATTCAACATGCTATCTGTCTTTGTTAAGTAGACAGTGTTATCTCAGTGTACACAGTATTCCCTAGTTATTCCCGATGTCTCTGGGACAGCCTGGGAATATCTAGCCAGTAGCTGGGACACTAAGCTAGGATTTGGGGTCCCGAGGTTCTATTTCTCCTTCTGCTTGTATGACCATAGGCAAGTCATTTCCCTTCTGCATGGTTTCCCCATCTGTGTGATGGAGAAGACGATATTGATCTCATCTTTGAAAGGAGCTTTCAGGTTTGTGGATGAACAGGGCATATAAGAGCTAAATATTATTATTTTTTTATCGTCACTGTCAAAAGGAAAACCAGGATGTTTTTAAGAGAGATGACTCCCTGGTGCTTTGCAGACTCTAATTTACTGCATCTCATGTCCTCCCGGGAGGAAGATGAGTTTTATTGTCTTCTTTTACAGATAGGGAAACTGAGGCAAGGAGAGGGGAAGCGACTTGCTCAACGTGACAGAGGAAATCAGGGTCAGAGGTGGATTAGAATGCAGGAATCCCAAGTGTAACCAGCCAATCGTGTATTGCACCAAGCCCTGTAGTCAGACACATGGCCATGCCTGTCTCTCAGCTGGGAGAGATCAGGAGGCCCAAGCAAGTATTTCAACTCCATTTTCCACTTTGGAACCCATGGGGGTCTTTGTCTGATTTATTGCTTTGCCATTTCATTCCATTTTTTATTGATCCATCCCCTGCAGCCTCAGCACATCTGTTCCTGATGCTCGGTCCCCACTGGGAGGTGCGCTTATTTACACAGCTGCAGTGGAGCTCCCTAGTCAAGTTCATTAAGTGCATGAAGGAGGCGTACTGTTCTTTCTCATTATTAAATGATTTCTGCTGCACAGATCTCCCCGTACCTCCTCCCTGTCAGCCATTCACTTCTACAGGCCCCGTTAGAGAAGAGAGGCCATTGCTAGCAACCAAGCAACCGACTCTGTGGGTGTATTCAGTGGATGTACTCTACTGGCTAGGCACACTCTAAAATGCCAGGAACTAAAATATGAAACTGGGGTATGTGTATGAAGCTGGATGCATTATGGGTAGAACTGGGCAAAAATAATTCAGTGAATAGCTTGTTTGCTGAAAATTGCAACTTCAAGTCAATCAAAACTGTTCACGAATTTCAGTGGAATTCAATGTTTAGGCTGGGGAAAAAAGGGGAGGGAGGAAATTCTGAAAACATTTCATTATTTTTCAAAATAAAAACAGTTCAATTTTTCATTTTGAAACAAAGTCTCATTTAGAAATGTAGAATTTTTATCTAAAAAACTCCCAGTGGGCAAAACGCATCCATTAAGGGAACATTTTGTTCTTTCCTTCCACCCAAAACAAATTTTTTCTTTTTATTCTGGCATGGAAAGCTGAAAAACTTGTTTCCTTTGACTCAAAAATACTTTTAAAAGATTGTTATGGTTCAGCCACCAAACCAAAAAGCTCCAATTATTCATCTAACTCTAATTAGGGAGGATTTTACCTTTCTTTTCTATGCCATCAGTGTTGACCAGAGCCAGCGGCTGGGTGCTGATCAAAATGGAGCAGTAATTTCATTCGCTTCAGCAATGTCTCTGGGCTTCTTGTTTATATCACTCAGAGATTACGGAACAATCAGACCCAAAGAAATAGACTAAACATCTCCTATCCTGATGGATTTTTGTCTGCATAGCTAGGAATTTAAAAACCCGTACAGAGTCTCACGAATAAGAGTAAAAGCTGCTGGGTGATGTCACCAGGCCAGCAGTCAGCTGTTTGTAGAGAAGGATACTCCCATCAGTGAAGCGTGTTTCCATTTGTCACACAAGCGTCACTCTACACATAGATGCAGAGAGCTTTTAAAAAGGGATGGGATGATACAAGAATGGGGGACACGCGGAAAGACAGATCAATAGGATTTGTTTGTATCATGCCATGAATGAAGAGGGGTGACTAGCAGTCAGTTAAGCCATCTAGGTAAAAGTTGGGTTTGCTGGTAGGAACGGTGGAATTTTGCCTTTTGACAAATCTGCAAATCCTTGCGGAAGATGAAAGGAGTCTCCTACTAATAAGACACTGTTTCAGCTCTGGATGCCAGAGCTACTGGGGAGCAGACAGGAACCGGTAAAGCCGCGAGAGGAATGGTGCTGAACAAGCCCTGGCCACCCACCTCCTCGGTACGTCTTCCAAGTGTAGTATTTCCCGCGGAAGGGGATGTGGTCAAACTCAGCGCATTGCAGCTCTCGGAAGTCGTGGGAACCAGGAGGGCAGTCCTGTGGGGCACAGATTTGAATGAGATTAGCGGCTTCCCTAAAGCATAGCAGAGAGCCAGGGTGACTGTGCATGAGACCTACGAGAAACATGGGAACTGCCGTATCAGAGCAGAGCCATGGTCCATTTACACAGGCATCCTGCTTCTGACAACGGCCAATATTTGGCCTTTCAAGGGGAAAGCCAATAAGCCCTGCAATGAATCCTGGGCAACTGTACAGTGCTGTAGCATGGGAGGGACATTTTTCTAAAGCCAGGCGCAGCATGAAGACTGATGGTACCTGCTGTTGGATCCCAACCAGCGTGTCTACAGATGAGACTCGTATTTGCAAGCATCCCATTCATTTGTGAATCACAGTAAGGGCCTGATGCAAAGCCCAGTGAAAGCAATAGGAAGGTTCTTAATGACTAATGCCATTAACTTGTCTAGTAATCTGCAAAAGACCATAGGAGCCACAAAGGTTTGAAGATTTCACAGGTACAGGCTGTTTGGCTGTGAACTGAGAGTTGGCAGAAAAAAAATCCCGGAATCAAAGGTGCCAGAGATGGCAAAGGCCCTCGGCCATCCTATCGCTGCCCTTAGGACAGACACCGGATTGTCCTCTACCAGACACCTTCCAATCTAGCTTCAGGCTAACTTTACATTTGTCTCTTATGAGGCCTTTCACCCATTCCCTTGGGAGACTGGTCCATGTTTTAATGGGAGATTTGGGGCAGGGACTGTCTTTCTGTTGTGTGTGTCGTCAATCCCTAGAACAATGCAACTGATCCCAGACTGGCACCTGGTCCGTCTATTGCAACGCAATCCTCGGCGTTATCTCAGTGGCAGAAAGTTCTCCTCAAATTCTCTGTTAATTTCACCCCCTCATTCCTTCTTGTTGACTCCATGGCTGACACTAACTAGCCCCTTTCCCTTCTCTACATTTAACCCCCACGTCATCCCTTAGCCATGTGACTCCTTTAAGCTTCCCTCACAACTTAATCCCTCTGATCATTTTGTGGCTCTTTTCTGCACTACCCCCAGCTAGTCAGCATATTTCTGGTTCTGCGGATACCAGCACTGCACCCATTGTTCCCAGAGCCATGCAGAGAGGAACTGGAAGATCTATGTATACCTCACTGTGCCGCATCACCCTTAGACTGTACTCAATTTGTAATGAAAGAAATGCTGAGGCTCAAGGAATTTTTTTACAGTCATAACCGATGCAACAAATCTAGAGGTGCCAGGCTATGAACTGCCAGATCCTCGAGGTGATGGGATCAGCCCTGGCACAAATTAAGCACTCCCTTTAGTTACTTACATCGGTGTTACATGACCGGTAGCGTTTCCGTTCTCCCAAGCAGTACTTCCCTCCGATGGTTGGCCTTCCAACAGAGAACAAAAGGGGAGAGAGGGCAAAGTGAAATGGACCGTGCTGTGAACAATTCCTGTCCTGAAGCCTTGACCATCAGTAGCAGAGTGCTCACAGATCCCAGGGCTGTGGCGTTTGGCACGGCATTATTCCTGAGCTAGGATATCCTGCTTTGGAGGGACCTGTTTTAGAAGTGCAATCTCATGGGAAACACTGTGACACTGCACTCAGATGTGTAATATGGATCCTCTCACTGCTTGTTCCATGTACCTTCCTGTGTAGGCAGAAATGTGTAAAACTGGGGCTTTTAATGCAAAATGACACCGAGGGGTTAGAGCTTACCAGAGGGACGGCCTCCTGCCCTTGTATTTGGTCAAGCCTAATACAGGCAGAGGCCATGCAAGCTCCCCAGTGTACTCTAACCCCACCCTGATCCCCTGCAACTCTGCTAATGCCCTTCCCACAGTGTCTGGAAAGATCCCCCTACAGCCCCAGTCCAGGTCCTCTCCTGACAGCTGCTTCCAGTCACGTGCAGGGGCAGGGCAGTCAAAGGCTGAGACCCAACCAACTCATGTCTTAAGGGACAGAATTTGAACCCAGGTCTCCTGAGCAGGCAGGTGAGGGCAGTGCTTCCCAGCTTGGCCACATTGCTGCTGCATTCCCTGCCACTGCAAACAGCATCCCAGCCAGCAGGGGTGGGGTCGTATGCCACAGTGCTTCCCGTGGCCAAGCCTCACATCCAGTGGTGCGTGCAGTTCACTTACCGTGGACTGTCGCAGTGGCGGATGGATGATGATACGCCTCCCCCGCATGTCCTGCTGCACTCCCCCCAGGAGGACCAGGCTCCCCAGGCGCCGTCCACTCCCTCTGGCCGTGTACCGAAAGGTACGCACTCCCTCTTGTAGCACCACTGGGGAAACACAGAGCTTCAACATCTGAGCAAGTCACCGCCTCACAAAGGGCTCCCTATCCTGCCTCAGGTGGGCGCAGCCCAGGGACGGATGTACTGCAGGTCTGAGACACAAGCAGGCCCATTTCTGTACAAGGGGGAGTAACACAAAATGTGGGGCCCAGTCCAGCTTGTGGGGGTGCAGGGGTGGGCTGCACAGGGAGGTGGCCTTGGGAACATGGGGTTTCCTGCCCCTTTTGTCTTTGGAGGGATGGGAGAGCAGGTTGGAATTTCAGCAGCCCTTTGGAAAGGGAGGAGGAACGCCTAAATTCACACCTCTATTTCCACAGCATGGGGAGGGAGGAGAAAGAACAAAAGTGCAGGTGTTGGGGCCTGGATGGGCCCTCCTGCCATGATCCATTGCTGTCCATGAGCCTGCTGTGGCCTTTGGATGGGCAGCCCATCCAGCCTCTGAGGCAGACAGTGGCCACGTACCCATTCCCCACGACCATTGCATGCTGGCCTGTTCATCCCATATATTCTGGTCAAGGAGCAGTGGAAGAAGAAAAGAAGCCTGCCCAAGATCCATGGGGCAAAGGAGATGGCTGCCATGACCTGATATGGTTTTCAGTGGCATTTTACATTCATTCTGTGCAGGGATCAAAGAGGGCACAAAGTACAGGGCATGGGGGAAGCAGTCTCTCAAAGCACAGGTTGCTGAGTGCAAAAAACCCACAGGAGTAAGAGAAGTCCCAGTATAGAAAATGCCATGTTTTTGTTTCTGTGACAACCAGTCCTAGAATCACTTACTGGTGCAGCCTTCTTTGAGCCATTCTTTCGTAGGCAGCATGGGGAAGCCAGAGCGAGCCTCAGGGCTACTGAAAGGGCATGTGCTTCATTTAAAGGGTGATCATACGCTAAGAAGTGCCTCTGCAACAATGACATTGTTGGCTTCCCGCTGAGGCTCTCTCAGCGACTCCAGATGAAACACGCTGAGATTTAGAGCTGGGAGAATTGCTACTGAAGCCATGTTTCTTCACTCAAAAAATGCATTTTTCAGGGTCAGATGCTGTTTTCTAATTCAGCGATTTTCAAAGTATTTTCTGCCAAGGACCTCCTTGGCATCTCACTGAATGTTCAGGACCTCTTTCATTTCCGTTCCTACCAGAACATCCCCACCGACGTCACTTCTCATGCACAGTGCGTGCAAGGTCACACAAATAAAAGATGAAACACACCCAAGTGGCCGAATCGAAAGAACACTCAGGAAAAATAATGGATTTGAATCGACTGAAACATTTCGGTCCACTCAAAACGAATTGAAAAACAAAACAAAATCTGGTTTGGTTTGACTCGAAACAATTTTTGCTTTTTTGTTTTTTTGAGTTTTTCAGTTTGATAAAAGCATTTGAAAATCATGGTTTTGCTTTGAACTGGCTCCTGATTTTTCAGGCCATTATTCATGCAGCTCTGTGGGCCCATCCTGGGATTTGGAAATCCACTGGGCTCTCACCGGCCCCTGCCAGCATCAGCAAACTGAGTCTCCAGTTGACTTCAGCTGGTGCTTTTGTGGCCAATGCAGCGGTTGAAATAAACTTGTTTGCACTCCGTGGAGGAGCATTGAGTCAGCTGCGTAAGGAGATATGAGTCAAGGGCATACCAGGAGGGGAGGAGATGCGGAGGGAAAGGCCCTTTGTACAGAGTCCTTCTGCTGACCACAACTAACATATTAAGAGCTTGGTTAACGGGAAAAACAAAGCAAAGCAGTCAGGAAAAAGAGTCAGGGATGTTATGAAACTGCTGCAGATTCTAATCCACGTGATTCCTTCTCCCTGCAGCTCGCAGCCACTATGCACAGATGGTTACCGACAGAAGGTGTCTCCCAAACACCGCTCCAGCACATCCTTAGGGGATAACATAGCAAGGCTGGGATAGCTGAAAGGGAAATAGAAGAAACGAGAGAGAGAATTTGGAGAGGAGGTGATGGTTTGGGATGTGGCTTGGGAAACAAAGCGTGTCTCCTCAGTTTTATGCCATCTTCTGATCCTTTCCCCAATCTCCTCTCTCTCTCTCCAGAGAAGGAACCTTCCTTCCACTTCCCTGGGCTAGCTGGGTAAGCCCAGCAATGGCTGCAGGGGCTGTACGGCCTTTCGGTTTCTTCAGCTCCAACACCAGGGGTCATGCCTACATCTTCAAAGAGAGGCCTGTGCCTTCTCTTTGAATACTGTCTTGCTTCCCAGCTCTTCCATGATCTGTCTGGAGAGGGTGCCAAAGAGCAGCATCGGCAGCATTGCCTGGACTCCGGGGACAAGTCTGAACACCAGCAGTTCACATGCTAGGCATCACACGGGAATTGATCCCCAGAGAGTAACCATGACAATCCATTGGAAAATAACCACACAGAGTCAGACAACAGGTTGCCACAATCTGGAGGGGCTGGTAAATGAATGGTGAAGGCAGAAGAAGTCTTTATGCACCATTTATAGCACAACAGCATCTCCTTCCCTTTCTGCCTAATCTCTGATGGACAAAAGCCTTTGCTGCTGCCTACAGCTTATTTGTCCACCAGCTGAAAGGGGCAAAGCCAGTGCAGACCTGAAGGAGCAGATTGAGTAAGGTGTACAAGATTAGGGTTGGCACAGCAAGCAAACCAAGGAGGGAGATATTCAAACTATTGATTACCAGGTGCTTTGGCTATGGGAGTTCTGAAAAAGTAACATTCAAATAGAGATTTTATCAACCAAAGATCCCAAAGTACTTCACAACCATTAACACAGGGCTCGACAAAATTGGCTCCCAGCTAGGCACCAGCAGTTTTATTTTTGGTCGCCAGAGGGCGCTCATCTGAAGCATTTCCGCACTGGAGCTAGGTGCCAGGCTTCAAACGCTGGTCACCATGGTGACCTGACGTCTTGGTTTGTCGAACTCTGCATTAACATATTAAGCTGCATATTCTGTCTTGTGCAGCTGGTCAGTATCATCATCCCTATGATACAGATGGAAAAACTGAGGCATGCAGAGGTGAAGAAACTTGCCTATGGTTATACAGTGAGCCTGTGTCAGAGCCAGAAATAGAATAGAGGAGGTCTGGGTGCTCTAACTCCTAGACTCTTTCCCTCCTTATAAGGCTGCCAATCACTAGTCGAAAAGGGTGAAAAAGAAGAAACTACTAGAAATGAAAAATCATGGGTAGAAACATTTCTCATTGTGTGTGGCAAGCCCTGACCAGTAGGGATGCCCATCTCTGGGTGTTATTTAATATATTTAACTAGGATTTATAGTAGAGCTGAGTTGACCATTCACAAGGAAGAATACGCTTGTCAGCTTTTGCCTCTTTTCCTGCCTGATATTCTCAAACTCATTAATGATTTGAAATGATTCTTGCATTTCCTTGTAACAAATTTTCTCCTATTCTCGTGTCCCTTTCACTGTGAATTTTCAGGGCCTGATTCTTCATCATGCACACCGTGCAGATGGCATGTTAGTCAATTAACAGCCAGTTTTAGGAGTATTTCACACCCATGTTGCCCTGGTGGAAGAGGCTGCATGAGATCCAGAGCAATGGAAAATGAGGCCTTCAGTATTCGAGGTCAGTGTTGGGCAATCATTTGGTGTTTATTCACTTTGCTGTGAATCAGTGTGAGTGATGAGAGTCATTTTTACAGATGGATATTAGCATTCGGCAAAGAGACTTTAGAGTGTCCTCTTTTGAATATCGGCCGTGGTAATGCCGAGCAAAGGGTTGTGGACACTGCCAAATCACAGCTCGCATTTCAAATAAATATTCAGAGGAAAAACCAAAACCCATACTATCCCTGCTCAGATGATCATGAAAAGTGAAGGGTTAACAACACCTCACTTCTAGCTCATGCTTTTCATCAGTGTAATTTCCAAGTGCTTCACAGGCCATTAGCCTCATTTTACAGATGGGAAAACTGAGGCACAGAGCTGCGACTTGCCCAAGGTCACCCAGCAGATTAGAGTGGGAACAGAATCCATATCCCCAGTCTAGCCAGTAGGCCACATGTGGCTCACTTGTGTTGTGGATGGTTTCGCCTTAAACAAAAATTTTGGTTCTTGTGAAAGGGGGGTTCTAGAGTCTCCCCTTGAGCCTAAGATGCATTGAAATTCAATGGCATTTGGGCACCAGAGGGTCCTCGGTAGATTCCAGCCGCTCCTGGACTATCCTTTCACACTGGGGCGGAAGAGGCAGGGGTGCTGGTCACAAGAAGATTTTTTTAACCACTCATTATCAACTCACTCTGGGGCCCTGGGCTTCCTTACCCCCTTTTCAATGGTATTGGTTTGGCAGATGGTCCCTTCAGCAGCAGGTATGCTATTGGTAATGCAGCGGTTGCTTTTGCTCAGACACCATAGCTCACTGCAGACTTCCTGGAAAGAGCGATGTTGGGGGGAGGAGAAAAGAAAAGAGAAACAGAGCCAAGATTAGGATTCACTTACGAGAGCAGCAGCTAGGATTGCAGTAGCAGCACATTGGTGTCTTTGAGATGTTCCAGCTGGTCTGGGACAGTGTAGTAATGGAAACATTTTCAGCAGGGAAAAGACAAAGACGGGGTCAAATCTTGAGAAGGACTCTTAGTTCTCACAATGAATACTGAGGTCAACAAGAACTCAGCAGCTCTTTATTAGGGCTTGGCCCAAGGATATTTCCGGTTCCTTGGACCCCATTCTTTGTCTGTTCAGAGATCTGGGAGTAGAATTTTCAAAGATTAGTACCTGTGTTTGAAGCATCAAAGTGGCACTAAGACGTCAAACTGTGCCCCTGGCTCAAAACCCCTCAATTTTTAACAGAGGATGCCTTGCAGAACATCTCCCCCAGGATAACCCAGTATGTTCAAGTGTAACCCAGTGTGCCCATCCCTAACCCTTCTCCCACTCTTTCTCTTCTGTGGTTATGATTGGGGGAATGTCTCCTTTGGACCTGAGTTATGAAGGGTAAACATGAAGGAACTGATCCTGGCATCTCTCTTCAGCCTCCTTGTGGCAACTGGGAATCCCCAAGAGCTGTAAAGCTGGTATATATGGCTTTATGCCAGCTTTTTCCTGGCTCTACCCCAACACCGTAAGAAGGGTGTTGGGGTGGGAGATTCACAGCACTATAACAATCCCCAGAGGATGCAACAGCCCTTAGAGGAATTTTCCTGCTGGTAGAATTTAGATCTGCCTTTAGGAGGTTCTAAATTCTGCCAGATGCTGAACTGGCCTTCAGCCAGCTCCAGGCCAGGAGGAGAAGGATGGTGGCTTAGAGATTACTCTTCCTTCTCCATCTCTCATTAGGTCTTACCCTGAGTACATCTTGGCCAGATTAGAAGAGCTGGCCCTAAAATTCCACTCCTCCTTTGAAGCAGCGCTCTATCCAAGTTCCAGGTTCCCAAGCACAAACCCACCAGGACTCCTCAGGAGCTCCAGGCAAGCAAAGTTCTCTCAACCATGCATTTTTTCCCATCGATCAATTAAAAACCCACCCAACAGTCAGTTCCATCACAGAGACCCTGCAAATCCATCACAGCTGGGAAATCGGAGAACGCAGAACCTTGGAGCCTGCTTCAGCTCTCAATCACCTAAATCCGAATTTCAACACCTGCAAACTGCACCACCCCCTCTAAGGATGGCAGCAGAGTTGGTTGCCAGCTCTCTAGGGTGGTCCTCTTGTTATTAGAACAAGCCTATATGAGCCCTTCAGCAGTACACAGAAAATGATTTCCGGGGGTGAAACTAAAATTAAAGTTTGCTTGTTTTATTGTGGCAGAAACATTGCCTGAGAGGTGAGAACAGGAGCTAAACGGCTCCTCAACCCAGCCTAGACATGTCGGGGGCATCCAGTACGCTCATGGTGAATACAGGCTTTATGGCACAGATTACAAGACATCTTAAAACACTGCATCTACCAGCTAAGTCCTTTGCTCTGAGCCCTGCATGACATGAACTTGCATAGGCGTTGGATAGAGAGGCAGACCCTCTTAGGATTGTCCCAGCTTACACTAAGGGGCCGGGAGAAATGATGGCAGCTCTGACACTTGCTTTGGTGAGTCTTGCAGTCACCAGGTGCTGTCCGGAGGTTGGCAGCAGGCGCGCGAAGGCCACAGCTGATTCCGAGGATCAAATGGGATTCCGGATCGAGGGCACGCGGCTGCTGAGCCTTCCCCAGAGACAATGAGATTCAGAATCCAGGGCCATACACAGGGCTTCTTCAGATACAAAGGGCTGATGGGATTTGGGACCCAGTGCTATGCATGTCACAGTCTCAGGCACGCTGACTGGGAGCATAGGTGGTCTTAGTGGGCAGGCAGGTGGGGCAACAGCCCCGGGCCCCCCGGGGAGGGGCCGCCAAGCCGCAGCTGTGGAGGGTGGTGGTGGGAGCCCCAGAGCAGCGGGCCACAGGAGGATGGCTGGGGATCTGGCGGTGGCTGGCGTGAGGGCCGGGGCAGTCCCGGAGAAGCGGTGGGTCGGGGACCAAAGCTGGCATGGGTGCTGGGAGCCCGCCACGGGAGGCGGGCGGCCCCATGTCAGCCCTGGCAAGGCTGGCGTGGGGCCCGGGGGAGGTTGGAGGGGCCGGTGAGGGGGTGGGAAGCCAGCCAGGGTTCGGTGGGGGGCGGGGAGCTGCAGCCGGAGGTTCGGCGGGTGGGGGGGGAGCGGGGAGCTGGCTAGGAGCCTGGCTGGGGTCCAGCGGGGGACCGGGACCCTTGGAGGATATGGAGGGGCTGGCAGGGCCTGGGAGGGCAAAGTCAAGGATGGGGGCCCCCATGTGGCATGGGAGGGCCCCGTCCTTGACTTTTGCCTGGGGCCCCAGGATCGCTAAGACCATCACTGGCTGGGAGCTGGGGCCTTCGCTATATTCAGCCGAAGAGAGTGGCGGCTCATCCCCGCTACATGCCTGAGGCTGCTGACAGAGAATGAGGCAAAACCCTCCCGATCTCCGGCCTCCCCCCCAGTCCCGCAGCGCTGAGTCCTGAGAATACCAAGCTCATGCAGGCCACCTGCCTGCAGCCAGGACACAGGCCATTAATCACACTTTTCTCACTTATCTAAGCTTTGCAGTACAAAACCATTGGCCCCCGTTAAGGGAGAAATCTGAGCAGTAACCGATACCACTTGCTGTCCAGAGAGTCAGAACCCTCCTGATGGGCGCTGCAGGGGGCAGGGCGTGAACCCAACCCGTTGGTGCTGCATCCTCTCTTGCACCAGACACAGGGACTAAAGACAAAGAAATATTGCAGTATCTGGCAGTAATGACCCAATACCCTACAGTGGCTGGGCGTCTCAAAGGGCTGTAAAGGAGTCAGGCGGTCAATTTCCACTGAGTTTCAGCGGGATGTGAGCCGGGTACCTAACACCCTTGGGCAAGCCCCAGTCCATAACACAACAACTGCCCCTCATTAAAGGAAGGAGAAATCATCTCTGCTCATTCATACGTGACTAGCACTTTTCAATCCTGGTCTCCCGGCAGGGCCAATGGAGGGATGGGGGCGGGAATCTACTCCTTCTTGTGTATCATCGACAGAACTGATTGCTTAGCTGTTACCAGTTAGGCTTGGGTAGCCCATTGCAGGGCAGAGGTTCCCCAGGCATCAATGGGTATGTGTACTCTGCACACTAAGCCCAGGCTCAGGTTGGAGCCCAAGCCTCCCTTCTGTCTACACACAAATCAGTCGGATTTGGGATAGCAAGCATGCATGACCAAGGTCTAGGACGTTGTAGGGTCAGAGCCTGAGTTCTGCTGTGCTTTGCATTCAAGCTGTGTCACTTTGCAGTGTGGATGAGGTCAGGCCACAGACCCGTCAGAAGGTCTGTGTAATGCAGTACAGACAGGTTAGCACAGCTGGAAACTCAGCTCCAGCAGTTGGAAATCCAGGTCACATTGCAGCATGGAGACAAAAGCACAGATCTAGGCTCAGTGTGCAGTGTTCAGCTACCAACTGGGAGACAGTCTCTCTGTGCAACTTCCCCATCACTGTGGTATCGCAGCTCCCAATGGAACTGAAGAGGTGTCACATGAGAAGAGTATCTGACCTGCGCAACTTTCCTAGCTTGTGATGAGGGGAAAGGAGGAAAGAACCCAGCTGCTCTCAGATCCCAGGCTGAGTTTGCAGGGCTGGCGATGAGAAATCTTTTCACACATGAATGGGGCATATCTGATCAGGACTCACTGGCTATGTCTACACTTGGAAATTTAAGTCGACTTTAGCTAAATTGACTTAGTGAGTCTACACTTAAATTTTAAGTCGACTTTGGGGGGAACTTACAAAGTCGACCTAGAGCGTCCACACACAGGACAGGGACCCTGGCATGGCATAGGGGCAGGGTGGGCAGGGCTCTGCCCTGCCCTGTGGGGGGGCATGCCAGGCTCCCCCTGTACCCAGCCCTCCCGGCAGAGACGGCATTGGTGCAGTCCTGGGGTAGCCCTAAGTTGACTTAGGGCTATCCCACGTCTACACTGGCTTAAGTCGAACTAAATCTAGGTTTAATAAAGTCGACTTAATTTTCATTAAGTCAACTTTATTTTGCTTAAGTCGACTTAAGGAAACTGTAGTGTAGACGCAGGGTAAATTAAGTCGACTTAAGTAAGTTTAAGTCGACTTAATTTACAAGTGTAGACGCACCCTTAGGATGAATGCTGCCTCCTGCCACTAGATCAAGGGTGAGGCACTAGCAGGAAGAGCTTGCTTTTGGCCAGATACAGACCTGACAGCAAAGCTAGTGAAGCACCTCATTGCTGGGTCTCAGCCTCCAAGAAAGGAGGATCCACTCTATGAGAAGCTGGATCTTTTACATATGGCAATTAAGCCTTTGGTGCACAGGCCTTCCAGCTGAAGTTCCTCTCAGATGGCCTGTTCAGACACAGGGGAGGCGGGGAATGGATCAGGTATATTGGGGCAGCATGTTGGGGGTGGGCCTGGTCACAAATAAAATTCACCCAGAGGATTCTCACCTTCCAAAGCAGAGATGCCTTTCTGCAGCTTCCCACAGAGCTGGTGGGTGGAGTGCGAAAGAGGCGGAGGAGCATTTGGGGAAAAAGCATCAGCTGGTTTAATGCTCCAAAACACTTTCACTGTTGGGGCAGTCGCATTGGAGAGAGACAGGACGTCTGTGAAATGTGTCTGTCTGCCTCACCAGGAAAGAATTCCCCTGGAGGGTTTCTCCTCCCAATAGCATGTGTGTGAGGGATTTCTAGAGCCAGTTCCCAATATTTACCAGCGCGGACAAGCACCTGCCACCACCCACCAACTGCAGAATACATTAGACAAGAAGACTGCCAGGGAGGACTCTTGTGATCCATAGGCAGTGGATGAATCAGGTGAGCTACTAGAATGTTTCCCCCAGAGATGAGCTGATGGAAACTGAGCAGAGCTGAGCTCCCCCTGCACAGATCTGACCTGGCCCTTTCTGTCCTCTCCCACTAAGGTGAGGCAAAGCTAACAGAGAAAGCGCGAGTGCTTTTGTTTCACTTAAGACAGCAAAGCATCATGGGAGGAGGAAGAATGGCCTCAATGCTCAACTTTTCACCCTACGTAACCCACTCCTCCACCCACTCGGAACCAATAGTAAAGCAGGAAGGCTCTCTACCCCGTATTTACACTGGCGAGATTTAACTCCGTACTGGAAACGGCATTGCTCGTCCGCGTCGTAGGCCTGCCCTGGAGCCACCGTTGGGTAGATGAAGTCTTGCTTGGGTGGAGCGTTGTTCAAGCACAGTCCCATGCCTGAGCTGGAGCAGGGAGAAGAAACAGAGAATCACAGATGGGAAACCCTTGCAGGTAAATATAGGGGTCGGCTGAGAACCGGTGATGGGCAAATGGCTACCAGGGACCCAAATACTACTGTGAAAGGGTCAATGGAGATATCAGATTCAGGGACCTAGGACTTCAAACTGGTTCTTACATTACTGAGACTGGAGTCAGGGATCAACCTGCAAAGCTTGGGTCTGAGGTTCCAAACTTCCCCATGACTCTGGAGCCATACAGGGCTGGGAGTTTCAGGTCTAACCATTATGAAGTCTGGGCCTGATGAGGGCAAGAGAAAAGAAGGGAGCGGGAAAGTTAGTTCTGTGCCCAATGCACAAAACTGGGGATTGGAGCTACAGTGTTTTTTGGAAAAAAACGTGCCGGTGCTCATATCTTGATAGTAAATTTGAAAAATGCCTCTCCCACCCCTGTTCTTCCTGCCCCACCCCGCTTCTTCCAGCGGTGTGCTCCTTTCCCCTGTTGATCCCCATGTGGGCAGTGGGGCCCGCAAGGGACAGGAGCCCTGAATTCGTTTTCCCTGCTGACCCCCTGCCAGCTGGGCAGTGGGGCTGTCAAAAAAGGTGCGGGTACTCCGTATCCCTGCATACCATCACAAAAAAGCACCGTGGAGCTGGATTGTGCTCCCAGTGATGTGCTGTGTGACCTTGGGTAAGTGACCTCACGTAACATGTTCAAACATGGTGGCCTAAAATTAGGCAGCTGAATCGACGTTTGTGTCCCTGGTGCTGAACACACACAGCCTCTATTGACTGCGACAGAATCTAAGTGTGTTCAACTCATCTGATACCCAGGCTCCTTGTATTTAGGTACCTAAAGATGGACCAAGTTTAGGCACCTAAGTTTGACAATGTTCACCACGGACTGGAAGGAGCTAGGCCGGGTGCACCGACGTCCTAACAGGTGCTTTTGAAAATCGCTTGTGGCCTCCCAGCTGCTTGGACACATCTGAAAAATCCCCTGCACAGCATCTGGGAGAAGCTTGTAATGCAACTGCCCATGCTGTGTGGATAAAGAGAGGAGCTGCAGCTCTTGAACACCTCTGCCAACACACAACCCCCTCTCTGTGCTTCCCAGCCCAATCAAAATCCCTTCAAAGGCTTCCAAAAGCCGGTGATTTACTGGGAAATTCCTGCAAGGGGGAATTTATGGACTGGTTTGTGCACTGTGGACCCAGGTATTCTGGGAGGATTAGTGGCATTATCAGATGATAATGCTAACAACAGACAAATGTACAGAGAGGAGGGGAAATGCATTCTTGGCTGACAGCCAGGGAACAGACAGTGTATGGGGGGTGTGGGGTAATTTACAAGGATGGGTAGGAGAAGCCAAGGAAATCACTGTCTGAGGCTACCGGGGAAAAGCATGGGTGAGTTTCTTACTCCAGGAAACTGGTGATATAATCCCGGCTGCAGGTCGACCATACGAAGGGGTTGGTCTTCATGGTGATGTGAGCCGCCATGAGCTTGGCTGTTTCCTGCCCGCGGGAGCCACAGCTGTTGCCCACTCCATCGTGGTTCATGCCGAACCTGGAATATGTCACAACAATGACAACGAGTCGTGGGAGGCTGGGCAATGCTGAGATGGTTGCAAGCGGCCAGTCTCCTTGGGGGGTGGAGGAGGGAGCCCAGGGGAGGCTGTGTTGATGGAAGGTTTCTGGGGGTTATAGGGTGCAACTGGTCAGCCTTGCCTGCCCCTCCTCGGTATGCCCTCTTCTCCTGGCCTCCCACCACTCCCAGACCCAGGCAGGGGATTAGCCATGGGAAAACATGGAAGAATGGGAATGGGGAAGATCAGTGAGGATCTGACCCCATGGTTGAATTGGGGGATTAGGGCTCATGGCAGAGAAGATTTGGGGAGCTGTGTCCTGGTGCTCACTGGGAGGTGAGAAGCTCAGTTGGTCAAAGAGTGGAAGGGGAAGTGAGAGTGAACATGGGACTCCTGCTGGGAGGAGGAAGATGGACTGGGGAGGAGTTTACTCAACTCTAGTTTCTGAGGAATGACTGCCAAGGGCATGATCCAGCAAAGCCTTTGCCTGTTGATGGCTACAGGAGTTGAATGCCCACAGCACTTCATAGGATTGGGCCTTTAATGACTAATATCTCCCCTTCCCCAAATTAATGAGACTCAGTGTGCACTGGGTCTGTAACACAGTATTACAGGAACATGGGATTTGCTGTTTGGCCAGACCATTGGGCTGCCGAGTGTAGCTTCAGAGGATGGTGAAATAACCCACAATGCACCTGGGAAAATGTGCAAGAAAACACGTTGGGCAAAAATTCCTTCCTGACCCATGGAGGTGGTAGCTGAAGACATGGAGCATGAGATTTGACTGCTCTTAGCTTAGCCTACGTAACTACATGACAGTGTTTTTGTCATTCTTGCTATTTGATATTGCTGAGGCACATAGCTAAGCAGGTTTAAAAAAGAGGAGATATTTGAATAAATGTATTATTATTAAACATTTCTACTGGGGGCATGCACATGTGAGGTAACTGGGACCCACTGTTCATGGTGCAGTACAAAGACATAAAAAACAACAGCTCCTGCCCCATAGAGATTACAAAAGAGAAGATAAAGTTTCAAGGGGCTATTGGTCCACAGATTTCAGCACATCACTAAGGTTAGGAAGAAATTGCCTTTCCCCATGGTATAGCATTGTACATTTGTCCATGTGCATTAGGCGTTATGTGACTTCCTCCGAAGCACTGAGCGTTGGCCAATGCCGGAGACAGGCCAATGGGCTAGATGGACCTGTCTGAGCAAGGTGGTGAGATCTCAGCCTACATGCACTACTGGTGTGATCTGCTTTGGCATGGACTGGGGATATTGGCCTAAGTGGCCACTGGTGTGATCTGCTTTGGCATG
>ML685800.1:8415413-8533815 GCA_007922175.1 Pelusios castaneus
GCATGGAGTGGGGATATTGGCCTAAGTGGCCACTGGTGTGATCTGCTGTGGTAGGGATGTGGATGGAGTGTTGGTCTCACCTGACATGGCTATTCTAAGATCTTTATACTGAAGACGATTCTCCAGCGGGTTACTGGTGAGAACAGCCTAAAAGGCGGAGAGGATTTTCCTGTAAATGACACCTTTGGGGAATGCTTCTGGGTGTAACACTCACGTGTGGCCGATCTCATGGGCGATGGTGAAGGCAGTGGCCAGCCCGATGTCCTCGTTGATGCTGCAGCTTCTCTCTCGCTCACACATTCCTCCCACCGGGGCCAGCCCTGGAAAAGGCAGCTGTGGTTGGTCCAGGGCCAGCAAGGATCATTGCTGGCGGGGTACACGACGCACGTTTCATTGTTAAACAACATGTTTTGGGATTAATATTAACTTGGAGCGTTAACCAGGCACAAAGGGCCTGATTCTTCCCATTGACTTCAGTGGACGGTGGATCAGGCCTTAGAGCAGGAGGGGAAAGTGGTTTGATGGGCTCTGGTGTCTCCATCTCCAATTACTTTCAGTGCTGACCACAAACTCACTTTGCCACGAGACGAGATGGCTGGCAAAAGCAGGAGGGCTCAGAAAAGCCACGTGCAAATAAAACTCTACCAGGCTTCAGATCTGCTTTCTAGATTGTCTACCCAAGGGAGAAGCGGCACTTGTCACATAAAACGAGCCACAGGGAGACGGAAAGGCCCACACCAAAACCTTGGATCCAAAGCCTTTTCTCAGCAGAATATCTGTCTATAAAAGGCCGAAGCCAGGTCCTGACCCTGACCCTGCCCTTTAGAGAGACATAAAGCACAGATCCCAGGTGGGCTTCAGCCAAGAGGGTTTGATTGGAGCCCATCAGCACCAGAATCAAACCTAAATCCATCTGTTTTGCTCCAGACCCTGGAAATATCTGTAAGTTCCTCTGCACACACAACATGCTGGGCCCTGTGCCTCAGTGCTAGGTGTTCTCTTGACCATGGAATCAGAAGCAAGGCAGCAGGAGAGGTTTGGTTATTCGTTAAATGCACAGATTCCCACTGAAAGGTGACATATTGAGTCAAAGTAACCCTGGATTTATCTGCTGTGCTTCCCTCACTGCCCTGCTAATCTGCCACAGAAAGACACAATCTCACAATGGGTGAGGAGTTCCATCTTCCTGGCCCATTCAGTTCTTGTCCTCCCGGCTGGGCCACCTACCCTCCAAGAAGCTGCTTTGAGATCCATCAGATCTATACAGTGGAATTACTCTGCAGTCCCTTCCATGACTGCTCAGTTTAGCTGAGAATTTAAGGAAACCCTGCATAAGGGCAGTACAAGATGAACCTGACAGAACTACAAGTGTGTCTGTCCAGCAGTATCAGTAAAGAATTCCCTTTATGTACATCACAACAGACTCCCATCTCTCGCCTCTACAACCAGGGAGGCTGGGCTGTTGATCAGTCTTCAGCGTGAGAACGATCACTGGGCTGGAACTGAACGAGGGATAGAAGAGTGAAATGTTCCAAAGCCAGTCACCAGACTCCTGGCACTCAGTAGATTTAGAGCAAAACAAAAGACTGATGAAAGGAGACTGTGTGGCCAAGAGGATCAAGTACTGAACAGGGATCCAGCGTACATGGGTTCTGTGCTGAATACTACTGTAGGCCTGCTGGGTGAGCTTCGGCAAGTCACTTTGCTCCTCCATGCCTCAGTCTCCCTCTCTGTAAAATGGGAATCTTTCCCTTATCCAGCATCTACTGATGCAAAGCACTAGATAAGAGTGAGGAAACAGTTACAACAGTCTCTCTGCGCAGGGCTCCGACTTACCTAAGGTGCCACATGGTTTGTTCTTGTAAATGCATATATCGTATCTGAAAAGAAAGAGACAAAATTCAACCAAAAACCTGTGCAGGCTGAAAAGATGGCAGTTTTCATTAGAGCGCCACAGTTTCCTCCCAATGGAAAAAATTCTGGCTAACTGCAAAAGCACCTTAACTCCATGGGGTTTTTCCTGGGACAGGTGCACACAGATGCTTTGGAGATTTGTCATCATGCAGGAGTTTGGAGAGAACATTCAGCTCTGCTCACTTGCCTCCAAATTGCATCGCCTGTTTTCCCAATGACTTACCAGCCAAGTCCCCTGAGCCCCCGGAGTTAAAAGACCTGCCAGATGTCACCTACACCTATTTGTTGTGATAACCACAGAAGAAGGCACTGTACAAAGATTCAGGAACGAGGCTGTCACCCCAAACAGTGCCCCATGTCCATGTGGCAGGGCCGCTTACTGCTGCATGTCTGCCTGGCACAACAAGGCAATTGTGCCCCTCCAGGTGCAACTGGGGAGTCAACAGTAAACAAGAATAAAAGAATCCCAGTATCTGCTGCTGAGATACAGCCCCTTCTGGGGTGGGACGTGGCACAGAGTCATAGAAGATTAGTGTTGGAAGGGTCCTCAGGAGATCATCTAGTCCAATCAGGGCCGTCCCTGGGCGGGGGCAAATGGGGCAATTGCCCCGGGCCCCCCAGCCCTCCCCATGGCCACACTCTTCCCTGCTCCGCGGGCTGGGAGCACTAAGCCCGGCCTCTGGACTAGCCCTCCCTGCCCCCGGGGCGGAGCAGGTGGTCGGGGCCCGCCACTGGGCCGGGCTGCTGCGACCTGCCCCATGCGGCCAGGGCCAGCCCTCGGTGGTGGCCTCGGGTCCCCGGCTGGGGCACCGGCCGCAGCAGCCTGGGGTCCCGGCTGTGGCCGGCTCCCTCCACCGGCAGTCCCCGCTTCCGGGGTCGGGCCCAGAGCTGGCTCCCCACTGGCGGCCTCAGCCTCCCTGCCCGGGCTGGCTCCCTGGGGGAGTGGAGCGGCCCGCCTGCCCTCCAGCATGGGGGGAGCGGGGCCCTGCCTAGGCCAGTTGGTCCTGGGCCCCGTTCCCCCCACAGGACAGCACTGAGTCCAATCCCCTGCAGGTCCAACCCCAGCTAAATCACTGCTCCAGAATATCACTAGGTAGCAGTTCAGCCACAAAGGGGAGATCAGCCTATTCAGCTGAGCGAATCAGGATTGCTGTCTCCACTCATTTCCCCTTCTCCACCCCGGCATTCATCCAAACATCATCAGCTTTGCAAGGCTCTGGTATGTCTACACTAGAAAAGTTAAGTCGACTTTATTAAGCTCACTAATAAGGTCGACTTTAAGTCGACTTAAAATCAGGTGTTATTAAGTCGACTTAAGCTTTCCTTAAGTCGACTTAAGGAAAGCCCAGTGTGGACGTGGCTTTGTTTAGGTCGACTTAAGCCTCCTTAAGTCGATCTAAGTTGCCAGTGTAGATGCACCCCCATGGCTGGAAAGGCCACGGCAGCTGTCAGAATGACATGGAATTAGCTGGGATAGCAGGGTGCTGCTGGTCAGGAGTGAAGTGGCTGGGGTAGCCAGGTGCGGCTGGTTGGGCCCATGATGCGCTGGCAGGGCCATATGTGGGCCCGGGGCTCAAAGCATGGAGGATGCTGAATCTGGACAGAGCCATGTAGGGAAGCTCACGGGCCAGCCCTCGCTGTGATTCGGCTAACTACCACTGGCTGCCTCACAGACCCCAAAACTGGGCGGAAGCCAGCTTACAGCAGGCGACGGGTAGATGGCTCATGGCCCTTTGGCCTCCTGCTTGCTCGCGTGTGTCCAAACCCCTTGCTTCCAAGAGGAAACGGCGCGAGCGGAGGGGCCATTTGCGGCTTGGTTTCGAGCGGATTCTATGAAAGTCTTCGGAAGGCCGTGACTTGACACGTCTCCACCGGAGGAAAAAGCCCACAGCTCAGCAAGATGTTATCGGGAGACGGGGAATTTATTACAGACAGGTCCAGATGCGTTAGGTCCTTCCAAAGGCAGGCGCGGGAGCCAGCCCCAGGGACTTGGGCCCAGAGAGTCTCAGAGGGTTATTTCAAACATCTGGCGGGAGGCCGAGGAATTCGGAGTCAGCGTCTGCGTCCCACACGCGCGGGGCGAGGGAAGGGGGAGCAGCCGCTGCGAGCCAAGGAAGGTGAAGCCAGGGCTGACAAGGCTTTGGCGTGCCCCTCCCCCACGTGCACGAAAATTTTCACAAGCTCCTCTGACATGAGCCAGGCTGCGTGCGACTCTTGCAGCTGACGGGAACTGGAGCGAGAGTTCATCGTGCTGGGGAAGCCAGCAGGAATCAGCTCCCGCTTGGAGACTCAGTTTTGCTGCTTTCTGTTTCATGACCTCCCTGATGCATTCTTGTGGAAAAGGGAAGGCCCAGCCCTGCAGTTGCCCCAAACTTGGGATATTCGGCCTGTCTGCATCCTTCCCTCCTTAAAACTGAATGCTCAGGTATGCGAGGTGCAGACAAGCGCTGGCTGTGGGTGAGTATCGGACAGATGTGCCGATACCTCCCAAACTTGTCCTGCGGCACCTGCTGACATGCCAGTCTCACACGCCATACGGTCCTGCGAGTGCCGCTCAGTTCTGGGCTCGCAGAGACCCCGGACTTTCCTCTTGCTTAGTCAACGTGTCTCAGGATGGCTGGATCCTGTAAATGAAATGGGCCCAGCATCCCAGTGTCAGAACAGGTTTGCCCAAGTTTGGTCAGCTCACAGGGCAGCTCTTGGGGCTATAAAGGATCAAGGAGAATCGGAGAGGAGAGGGACGAAGCAGAAGTAGAGTGGGCACCAGTGGTGAAGCTCCGAGGGCAGGAACTGGACTTCCACCAGGGAGGCATTTAAATGGGGATATGAACAAGGAAAACTAGAGGGAGATGAAAAGTCAAGCCGGAGGAGAGCAGGCGTTAGATGTATGTTTATATTTCTAGTGTGGGATATTGTGGGGGATTCCAGGGCACAGTCTGAGATCCCCAGCCCTGCAGGAAGGGTGAACCTAAAGAGGAGGTGATACAGAAGGCCTGAGAAAAGTCACAGCAGGGAGGTGCCACAGGAAGCAGCACCAAGGATCTTGAATGAGCAGATCTTGGCTGCTGGTTGTAAGATTCCTGGGCTGGAACCTGGTGCAGTGCCCCCCCGGCCAACCGCTAGAACAGTGGCATGAGGCCAGGAATGGGGACAAAAATGGCTGAGAGACACCTAAGGTTGCCTTAGAGCTGTCAGGATAGGGTTGGTGAGAACTGTCAGAGACCAGAGGCTATGGAAGGTCCGAGAAGGAAGCTGTAGTTGGTTCCTGGGAAGAGGCTGAAGGCCAAAGAGCAGCAGAAGGTGTTGCCTGCTGACGTCTGTCGGAGAGCGGAAGCCGAGGGCTGGAGAACAGGGGAACAGGGGACATGTAACTGCTGATGGATCCACCTTGAAGAGCTGGACCCAGGAGAAGAGTGAGAAGGCCGGCCCGTGGGAGCGAGGGATGCTCCCCTGCTGAGGATGAAGGGAGGCTGCGTGGGTTCCTGCTGGGAAAAGCAGGGTGAGTTCCAGCTGGAGCCTGGGTGTAAAGCGCCTCCACGCTCAGGTGAGGGGTTTTGTGTCTGGATGGAAGTTAGGGGCAAAGCCTGGGCCACCTCCGCAGCGAAGACAGACCCGGAGATACAAGCCCAGCAGCATGGGCCTTACCTGGTGATCAGCACAGCGGTGTCGTGGTTTGCGATGCCGTTTTCGGGGATGGCGTTACCATTGCCGTTCCGGTTCACGATGGATTTCTGCCACTTGCAGAAACTGTCCAGGGATTTCCCAGCATGGTGGTTAATCTCCAGGGTGGGCTGGAATGGAAGCAATATGGAGCGTGTTCCCCAGTGGGCTGACACACAGTGACGGGGCAGTGCCCATATCCAGATGAACAGAGAGTTGAGGGAGTTCACTCCAGCACTGCTTCCCTCTCCCAATGCACAGTGCAGCCAAGGGGGTGGGGGGGGGGGGGGAAGGACAGTCCCATATGCAGGAGAATGCTCTGCTAACCTAACGTCCCTCCTGGGGGCATACCTCCTCTCTAATCCAGCGGCCAGCAAATACTCAGATCCATTTGAGAATATTGCAGGTGAGTTCTGAGTGAACGAACCTGCTTTGGTCTCTGGCTCAGCAGGCTCCCTCTATCTGAGGCTACCTGGCACATTTAGCAGCCCAGCATGTCGCCCCTGCAAGAATCTGCTTTCTGGAGCATCAAAGCAGGCCCTTGTAGCATGGAATCAGCAGCAACTCCCAGCTTTTACACCCAGGAAAGGGACAAGGTTTCGCAAAGGGAGGGCTGCACTGCTGATGTAGGGAGCGATGACTTACCTGGTCCTCGGTGAGAAGAATGAGACGGGTCACAAGGATATTGACAATATTGCCCAGACTTGAGTCCTGGAAAAGTTTGGCAACCTGACCTCCAAGAAACAAGAAAAGAGAAGTCTTAAAAATGAGCTCATCGCTGTGGGGCTGGGGGAAGGGGAGTGGCGCATCACTGTGCCCATGTGGTGCATGTTTCCCTTTGCTGCCGCAGGAAGGAATCAAAGCTGCCCAAGCGTTCATCAGTTTGCAGAGGGTCTCGCCCTCTACTATGGGGAGGCTGGCATTGGGCCTGAGTCACCATGTTGGGACCTAGATTTCAGGCCCTCCCAAAGGCTGAGAGTGTTCAGATCAGGGTGCTGATTCTGCCCTAAATCTAGCAGAAAGTGCCACCTCTCTGAATCGTCTGCTGGAGCTTGGCGGTGAAGACCTCTGGCTCTGGAGCAGCACTGTCCTGAAGTCTGAGCTATGCAGCCGATGGTCACACATAGGTGCCGGGAACAACATGCAGAATGTTTTACGCCATGTGCAACAATCAGAAACTGGATTGTTTTAAAATCTAGCACCCACCTTAAACCACACGCAGGACAGGCCCCAAGTCTAGCTAAGCTATGGCCTGCAGGGGAAGGGGCGAAAAGCCAACATAGATAGGCTTTCACACCTGCTGTGGACAACTGCTCAGCCTCTCACCTCATTGAAACACAGGAGCCAGCTCACCCTGTTAATCCATCTGGCCTGGTACCCCGCCTTTGTAATAATCCATACCTGGGGCTGCAGAAGTCCTTAGCTCTCCATAACTTGCTTAGCGACCTAGGCAGTATTGCGTGGAGGGATGGGATATATTCCTTTCTATCCCTTAGGTCTTGAAGAACAATAATGGCACCTATGTTTTCTCATGTGTTTTGTGGTTTCTGCAGACCCCCAAGGGTCTGTGGACCACAGGCTGAAAGCCACTGATTTGGATCATAGCTGTATGAGGATAGATTTGCCACTCCTACTAGATGCATTAATGTCTTACTTGTTCCAGAAGTGGTCCCTGTGGGCTCCACTAAGAACATGACATGCTGCCCCTCGTTCGGGGCAAAATCTAATCGGTCCATGCCAGCAGTAGCTGTGGAGTGGCATCTGTGTTAGACCCCCTTCACCTGGGGGTGGAGAGTTTATGGCAAGCCTCCAAAGATTCTGCCCATTTCCCCACCCCTCTCTAGTCTCTCCCTCCACATCTGCTTGCAGGTGGGAGCACTGGGTCTGTCCCACATGAGATCTGGAGCCAAGAGCTGGCTGGGTAGATCTTACCCACCTGAGCAGGGCCCACTATGCCCTGCTTGACTGAGTAAGATACAGGCACAGGCTGGGCTGTTATGATCCGTCCTCCCCAGCAAACACACAAGTGGGTTTTGGGTTCCTGTGTTTTAGGCCAATCTGGGCCATGTCTAGACTCAGCCTGTGACCTGCTCCACGGCAGCCAATGATCTGCCACAAGACGGCCAGCAGGGACCACTCTCTCAGTGCAGCCCTCTGCAGCCTCCTCCCACCTGCTCCCCGTGAGAGAACGAATCCATCCAGGGGAAGCAGCCATCCCCAAGGCTCCCATCCTGGGGGCCACAAGAACCCCGAAGAGCCCCAACGGGCCGTGATGTGATTATAACACTTACAATATTCATGATGGCCAGGATGTACTGCTCTATGTCCCGCCGTCCGTGGTACCCCACCATCATTTTATCAGCCACCACGAGGGTCTCCACGTAGCGCTCGGTGCTGACGGATCTCTTCAGGGGCAGCTGGCCTCGCTGGCTGCTGTTGCTCGACGTCTTCAGAGGGGAGGGCTTGAGCGTCCGCAGCCACCAGTGTCTTCCCTTCCAGGGCTTCTCATCTGGAGAGAAAGGGATTTTCTGGCTTTTTCACTGCCTTTAAATAACATAGGGTTTGGAGGATGTCAGTGCCCGGGAACGTGAGCAACTGGCCAGGGTCAAGCATGTGGCAGGCAAGCCTGTGGCAAGGTTCACCCCACGCATAGCCCTACTGATGTGCAGTCCCTCTACTGCACCAGTCCTGGGGCCCCACGACAAACCTTAGTCCTTACTCCCAATCTTGTCCACCCTCCCCATGGCTTTTCTGAGGCACCTCAGCCCATAGCTAGCCCTGAGCTCTCCACACGGTTCTGTCGGTGCATTGCAACCCTGATCTGCCAGCCCCCTTGGAGTCCAGCCCTGGTACCCACCCTCCTCCCCAGCTTTCTGTCCTTGCATTTCACTGCTGAGGCATGAGGCACCTCCTGCTACTTATTCCGGTCCAGAGCCCTCTCCACAATGCAACCCATGCACTTCGCTGCTGCTGTATGGTGAGCCCTTGCCCTTGCCTCTGTGGAGGGGAACAGCTGTGTAGATTTTGAAGCTACAACCAGATAATCTGAAAACAAGGAGGCTCTGGTAAATAATTTCCTCCTTCTTTTATCTGCCAGGGCCCGAGTCCGAGACTCGGCATTTCCCCTGCAGCAACAGCTGTGAGCAACCTAAGACTACGTCAACACTGCACAAACCCCCCACAGCATCGAGTCTCAGAGCCTGAGGCAGGCTCATGCTGTGGACTATAAATGGTAGCACAGACGTTCCCACTCAGCCTGGGCTTGAAGCCCAAAGAGAGCGGGTCTCATAGCCCAGGCTCCATCCCATGCTGGAACATCTACACAGCTATTTTCATCCTCAGCGCTCACCTGAGTCAGCCAGACTGGATTCTGAGACTCACTGCTAGGGGTTTTATTCTGCAGTGTGGACGTACCCTGTACTTTGCTGCAGGCTTCAAGAACAGTTGGTGCCACCAGCTGGTACCCTGAGCCCTGTGACCCCAACTGGCTGCCTCCAAATGGCTCCAAGCTCACTGAATATGCTCCTTCCCCACTGCCAAAAGAGCCAGTGACTTCCCTGAGGAGAAGGGTCTTGCAAGGAATTCTGGGAGCCATGTTCTGCTGAAAAGTTGTGGCCAGTGCTCCCACTCACTCTCCTCCTGGGAAACCAGAGGAAGGGTGAATTCTGCCCTGATGTGGGGCTGAATCCAAAACATCCTCCTTGGTGGGTGTGGGGAGAGAGACTGAGTCTGGCCATCAGGGAGAGCTGATTTGCGCAATGAGGCTGCGAGGGGAGAACTCTTGGCCTGCTGTACACTAGCAAGGCTGGGTTGCTTGGGCAGGGCAGTGGCTTGGGGATGGGATGGGAGGGGTGTCGCTGCTGAGGCCAGTTGTGCTGTGGTTGTTCTGAACTGCGTATGGCCTGCGACTCCACTCTGTGGTCTTTGCTTTCCAAGAAACAACTGAGAACAGACTCAGAACGTGGCAAAGGGTCAGTCCAAGGGGACTGTGCCGTCTGCCTTGTGTAATGTGACTTGGGAAGAGCAGCAACAGGAGAAACAGGGCCAGGAGAATCCAGGCCATCTCCCAATGCTCCAGCAGGTGCAGGCAGGACGTAGCTGTCCTCCGACCCCATCAGCACCCTCCTAAAGTCGCCAGCCCTTACAGCTGTGCTTCCTTAGAGGATCAGGGGGATGCTGGATTTACATCCTCTGGCTCAAACATGGCTTGTAGTGACATTCAAATTGCCAAGGGCCTGGGCAGCTGGGAGCAGCTTCCCCGTGCACTGTCTGGGCTTGATGGAGGATCCTGCTGGGGGAAGGTTCTCCTTCTGTTAGCGCAACAAGTAAAGGACAGAAACTGTATTCTGTGGACGAGGAGATTTTATACCTGCAAAACAAATCCAGGGGTCCTGCAGACACAAGGCAGCCTTGGGTTTGGGACTGACACCTTGCCGCACACTACAGACAATGGGGACGGATCTCCATTCCCTACTCCCAAAACAGAGATCCTTGCCACAAACCTAGGTCTGTAGAACCTACCACACCCCTGGGCTTTAGTTCCTTTCATGGAACGTTCATACAATGTATTTTAGGTACATATGTGCCCCCATTACTGTGGTATCCAGGCACCTCACAATATTTAATGTATTCTCCTAACGACATACCTGGGAGGCAGGATGGTGCTGCTCTCCCCAATTCACAGAGGGGAAACTAAGTCACGGGGGCGAACCGTCACACAGGCAGTTTGTGGTAGAGCAGGGAACCAAGTGCAGGCCTCTCAGATCAGATTAGTACCTTACTCGCAGGACCACTCTTCATCTCGTCACACATTCGTGCACACGCATTTCACAGTTCATTAGAACACGATGCAAAATGAGGTTGTTTACTTTGTAGGTTCTCGGGCAGGAGCAGTTATCCACCATCAGATCTTTGTATCAGCAGGGTCTGGCACTATAGAAATGATGATTGAGGATGAAATCGGGACCCTAGCTGATTCAGCATTCTGCAGAATGCAGGCGGTGATGTTCCCAAGGAGGTGGCACAGGTTGAAGGCTCTGCGTCTGGAAAGGACACTTCAACTGGCCCCCTCTGGGCCCTACGTACAGTGGGGTTCATCACTCTGAAGGACCCTGGTCTTATGCTCTTTTAAGGCAAAGACCATGAGAACGCAGGTGGTGAGGAGAAGGGGGAGGCCTCCCAGTGGAGAGGTGAGAGAGAAAGGTAAATACACGACGGCCCTCCTGTCAAAATATCTCCCAGAGCCAATGGTGACTCCTTGAAAACTCCAAGATCCTTGTCCCAATCTATAACTCTGACCTCTGCTCCTGCTCTTGTCCCAATCTGTATTTGAGTCATGTGTCTTCCTCCTCCTCCCGAATGCCTGAGCCCAGCAGGCAGGAGGGACATTGAGAGCACAGCTGAGACAGCTCTCAGAATACAATTCCAATGCCTGAACCAAGGCCGGCCAGCCCGCGGCAGCCCAGAGCTGAAGTTCCAGCAAACTCCAAGGCCTTGCTCCAAAGCAGAGGGTTGCTAAAGTTCTCAAAGGAAACGGTTACTAGAATTTTTTAACATTAGCAAAGCAATATATTTTTCACTACACCCATTCTCGGAAACCACTGAACTGTGTGGGCTGAGATTTACAAACTTACAAGCAACTAGAAACAGGGCCTTATAATGGGAAGTGTCAGGTAACCTTAATAATAGCTAAGTGCTGCCAGCCCTGCCTGTAACAGTCATAACTTCATGTAATCCCTGCTGGTACTGAACCGACGCTTTCTCCCTGTGTATTGACTACAGCATGTGCAGAAGGATAGTGTCTGTATGGGCACTTGTAGCAATGTCCCTTCAAGACTCTGGATCTAAAATCTCTGGCTATGTCTACATTTACCAAAGTTAGTTAGTTCGAATTAACTTAATTCGAACTAGCATGGCCCCACTGGCATTTTAGTTCAAACTAAGCAAGTGCCATGCATGGCACTTGCTTAGTTCGAATTAGTCAGTTGCATTAAGCTCAATGTGCCGGTTAGTTCAAACTAAGCAGTTAGTTCGAACTAACATGGCCACATTGACTTAATTCGAACTAACTAGTTTGAATTAAGGGTTAGTTCGAAAGGTATCATTGAATTTATTAGTTCGAATGAAGGAAGCCCTTAATTCGAACTAATGAAAGCCTAGTGTGGCCAAGGCTTAAGTTAGTTTGAATTAAGCTCCCTTAATTCGAACTAACTTGCCAGTGTAGACATAGCCTCTGTGAGCTAATGAACCAAAAGAATTAGTTTACAGGCAGGAGCTGACTCATGATCTTTTATATATAGCATGTTAGCCTGGTTTACATTTGCTTTCTAGAGTCAGCATTCCTGGCCTCCCTGACACAGGTTCAGCAAAACCAAGTCCAGAAATTTGACGTTGGCCAGAGGGATTAGCCGGCAAACATGGAGGTGAATATTACCAGCCTACATTAGAGAGGATTTGAGGGTCTGTCCACTGACATGGATACCTAAAACACCACAGGCTGCATCCATGTGCGAGTGCTGGAGAGACGATCGCTTATACACAACATGGGGGCTTCCCTCGCCTTCACTTCCAGTGCTCACGTTGGCTCCCAGGCCGAGCGGCTCAATGAAATATTCTTCCTCATCTGCAACGATCACTCCATGCTGCAAAGGAGAGAGATGGGGCCGGGGGAGTGAAAAAGGAATCAGGTGATGTCACCCATCAGCAAAACTCCACCCCCTTCCAGGGGCCAAAAGGTGGATAAAAGGAATCAACTGCAGTGGATGAAACAGGAACAGAGCTGAACCTTCATCAAGAGCTTAAACCAGTCAACCTGGCAGCTGCCCCAAAGTCAGACCTAATACGTTGAACTATCATCCAAACTCAACCCCACACCTGCACACAGCCACCAGGATGTTAGGGCGAATGCCATGACCCATCAATCCAACTCTTCACAGCCATGCCCCAAACTCAGACACATCGCTCCTCAGACTCATCCCACAATCCTTAGCTTCACCTTGGATCCAGCCCCTGACCCTTCATCCCAGATTCAGATCCTGCACCTACTTGAAACCTTTGACTAACCTGCTTTTTTAATAGACAAACCTTTTTATCATAAGAGCCCCGCCTAGTATCTGAGCGCTTCCAGTCTTTCATGTATTTCCCCTCACAATCCACCAGTGAGGCAGGATAATGCTATTATCTCCATTGTACAGAGGGGGAAATCAAGGCTCCAAGCGGTTCAGGCACTTGCCCAAGGCCATACGAGAAAGGAATTGAACCGAGGACATAGGCTGGTCCCTGACCACTGCACTCCTTTCAACATTTTGGGTCCAATTCAGTTGGATGGAGGCTGAGGTTTGGGTCAAAGGTTCTGGTCAGTTTTTATTCATCCAAAGCGGTTTGCCTAGCCCCTGGAATAAACTCGTTAAAAGTGGATTGTTGCCCTAGGCATTTAATCCATTTGCTCCATGGAAGGAATAAATCTGATTTAGCATCTAAAACATTTTCATGAAATTACTACTATAAACAGATGTTACTTCTCTCTCTCTCTATTCCAGAGGGAGTTCGTACACACCAGGAACCCTCTGCATACATGCTACCAGCTATATAAAGACCATCCTGAGGCCCTGATTCTCTTTTCCCCAAGACCATTTGCCCATATGCTGGCCTAGCAGAAATGCAATGAGATATTTGTACTCGCTTTAGGTCCCCTTTTTACTGCTACATAGGTAGAAAGAGGCCCAACTGTAAATGATAATTAGGCCCTGAAAATACAGATTGTAAATACCAGACCCTGACCCAAAGAGGAGCTCTGTCCCTTTCACCCACAGAAGATATACCAATAAAAGAATGGGAAAATACTTCCATTGACCTAAGTACCATTGATTGGGGAGATGATGTTCCTGCACCCACTGAAAAACCGTTTTGGTACTTAGCTATGTCGACTTAAATCAGATGGATTGTTTCTGCTCCCTGATTGACTGACCTAACCTGCATAAACATCTTCCTCTTCCCATTTCTTTCCCTTGATTGAACACATCTCAGCTATGGGGCCACAACTCACTTTCCACAAACAGGTGTGCAATCAAAACTCTCGTGAAAAGAGGTCCAGGAAGAGTGAGCACCAGAGCCCAACTGAAATGCAATTCAGAACTGGCAGGGAGCTTGTGAATACTTGTCCCTAGAGCCTGCCCATCTCCAGCAGGAAGCTTTAGGCCTGCCTAATGGTCTAGGAAGTGACCTAAAAGGATTTTTGCCAGCCTAATTTTCCATGATCAGCTCAGCTCTGCATGGTATAGGGAAGCCTACCTATTGTAAGTCCTTAATGGTCACCACTACGCTAGTACAGTCCATCACAATCGTGAATGTATTTATCCTGCAATGTCTCGAATGCTGTTATTCCCATTTCCCAACTGGAGAACTGAGGCAGAGCGAGACTTAGGGCTTGTTTACACAAACGCAGCGCCGCCCTGCACTCATCTGCTGCGGGTCAGCTGTCCGGGTGGACCCTGCGGGTGCACATTAATGGTTCAGGAGCGTGCTTTGATCCTTTCTGCAAAAGGAGTAGATCTAAGAAACCTCAGGAGGTTCAACAAAGACAAGTGCAAAGTCCTGCACTTAGGACGGAAAAATCCCATGCACTGCTACAGGCTGGGGACCGATCAGCTAAGTAGCAGCGCTGTAGAAAAGGACCTGGGAGTTATGGTGGACGGGAAGATGAATATGAGCCAACAGTGTGCCCTTGTTGCCAAAAAGGCCAATGGCATATTAGGCTGCATCAGTAGGAGTATTGCCAGCAGATCGAGGGATGTGATAATTCCCCTCTATTCGACACTGGTCAGGCCGCATCTGGAGTATTGTGTCCAGTTTTGGGCTCCCCACTACAGAAAGGATGTGGACAAATTAGAAAGAGTCCAGCGGAGGGCAACAAAAATGGTTAGGGGGCTGGGGCACATGACTTATGAGGAGAGACTGAAGGAACTAGGCTTATTTAGTCTACAGAAGAGAAGACTGAGGGGAGATTTGATAGCAACCTTCAACTACTTGAAGGGTTGCTCCAAAGAGGAGGGAGCTAGGCTGTTCTCGAGGGTAACAGAGGACAGAACAAGGAGCAATGGTTTCAAATTACAGCTGGGGAGGTCAAGGTTGGATATTAGGAAAAACTTTCTCACTAGGAGGGTGGTGAAGCATTGGAATGGGCTATCTAGGGAGGTGGTAGAATCTTCATCTTTGGAGATTTTTAAGGCTCGGTTAGACAAAACTCTGGCTGGGATAATTTAGGGGGAGTGGTCCTGCTTTTTAGCAGGGGGTTGGACTAGATGACCTCGTGAGGTCCCTTCCAACCCTATTATTCTATGATTCTATGAATTGAGTGAGGGGGTGGCGGACATGGGGGGTTTAGTGCCTGCCCAGTTGCACCTTCCTCAGGAAGGTTGGGCGTTAAGCTATCATTGGGATCTCTCCATCCCCCATCCATTTCCATGGAAAGGGGGTCTGGGCTCGGTCAAAGTATTGTCTGGCCATCAGGTGTCCTGGGACACACGGGTCACTGTGGGAAATGCACTGATACCAGATCTCTTCCGAGCCACCAGTGCCAAATGTGCCCACCAGCTCACCCTGGAGCCCTAGTACAGTAACTAGATCCGTGGAGCTCACCCTCAGATGCATGGAGAGCCTGCTCTGAGGCAGCTATCTGGGGATGGATCCACGCTGCACCCGCGTGGTGGGAGTGGGGTGGAAACACAGTATAAGGATCTTGGACATTAGGAGCCAGATTGCCATTTCATTAGGGCCCTTTCACTCCCCACGCATAGCAGCACTAAAGACGCTGTAAATCCATTCCCACAATAAGGCCCTTTTATGCTGCCAGTGTGGTGGAAAGGGGCCTTGGTAGAAATGAGAATCAGCCCACAGAATCTATTCCTATGGTGTTTACCCCACAAAGGAAGACGTTTGCACTATTCCTCTTTGGGGGGCAATGGGGTACAGACTTGGCAAGCTGTTCTGTGGTGGCAGCACCAATCACCCATATGGAGATGCCTCAGAGACACCACACAAGCCATTGGAGAAAGTGGACAGCGACAAAGTAATGGGATCAGTGAGACAATGGCCTCAACCCTCATCCATCCAGGAGGCACTAGGGCAGGGGTCAGCAACGCAAAAGATAAGAAGAGCCATTTTTAAAAATTCCTTTGATATCCAAGTGTTTTGAGAGTCGTAATGGGTGTGGCCTCCTCGTGGGGGGAGCTGGGCCAAAGCACCTGCAGCAGGGTCCCATGGCAGGGGTGGACGGAGCCTGGGACCAGGAATGGGCTCCCCACAGGGTTCCCCGGTGGTAGTGGGGAGTCTGGAGCCAGGTGCAGGCCACCTGCAAGGTTCCCGGTGGTGGGAGGACCCAGAGCTGCAAGGGGACACTAAAGAGCCACATGCGGTTCCAGCCACAGGCTGCACTGCACATTCTCACAGCACACACCCACTGTGTCCTCACTGCGACTCCGCTCAGAATACACATCACATCGCCGCATGATATGGTCAATGTCACAGCGACAGCACTATCTGCTCTCTCAGAAAACGGCACACAGTGATGCAAGGTTTGCAATATAGCAGTCTGGCAGTGCTGGGCGATTCTTTTTTCCAGCAGTCTAAACACAAATGGGTGGCCATCCCTAACCACAACTTATTAACTACAGAGGTCTGGGTAAGCTTCTGGCTTGCTGAACACTTATCTGTGAGAGTCTCCTGGAATTCATTCTTCTCTAGTACACGTAAAATGCATCATTTGTTTGTCACCAATGGAGCACAGGGCTGGGAACTCCTGTGGTTGAAGTAATCAACATATGGGCTACAGGTCTCCCTATCCCCCATGTTAATGGAAATTGACTGATTTCAATGGGAATTTCACTAGCTTGTGGTCACTCTCAGCTTTAACAGAGAGCTATGGCGTAGGTGACCATGGATCCCAGGATACAATGTCCCATCTCACTTGGCCATGTATATCACAGTGGAGCATTGCATGCTGGGACCAGTAACCTTAGTAGCTTACCCCCTCTAATGAAGATCAGGGAAGCTGCAATCTGCTCCATTTTATGGGCAGCCTTAATTATTAATACCACTTGGCTGGCAAAGGGGAGGGCCTGTCTTAGGGTCTCTTTGGAAGCTCACCAGTCCGTTGCAGTTGCTGATGGCGACTTTCGAGTTCAGATACTGATCTTGCAAGTGGCCCGCATAGTGGCAGTCTTCATGGAAGTCATGCTGCCAGTCCACCCCGTCCCGTTTCCAGTACTCCACAGTGAAGTGTTCGGCCAGCAGGTTGGAGTGCAGCGTCAGATTGAGGAGGAACTGGGTGCGATGGGCAGAGACCTTGTAGAACATCTGCCGCTCAGCCGTCTCGTAGGAGAGGCTGCGCCGTGAGCGCCGCTTCCGCTGGCTTCTCACGTCGAAGGTGAGGAAGTCCCCGTTTTGGTCCACTTGGATGGGGAAAGCGATTTCATAGTGATCAAGGCTGGAGAGGAACTCCTCTGGAGGGCAAAGCAAACACAACGACAGTCACGTTCTGGAAGGACAGGAAGGCCCAAAGACACGGTGACCCTGGGGCATAGAGAGCTGGTGGGGCAATAAAAGTCAATGCAGTTCTCAGTTGCGTAGGCATGTCAAAAGCAGGGAAATGAACACCTGGCTGGGTTTAAAGTGACCGCCCGTCCCTTATTTTAAGATGTAGGGAAATGTATCAAAACTGATACCATTGAAAACATGAAATTGAAGCTTGTGATGATTGCACGATGCACTTGAGGGCAGTAGAAATACACACTTGAGGGAGAAATACCCGCTATGCTAAGGGCAATGGTGTTTCCCTAGCATGTGCCTAAAAGTGAAGTACCGCCCCTCATTTTTCAAGTGCTTTCTTCTTATTTCCATCCAATGATGGCGCTCACCCTCCTTGAGTTGGGCTGTTTTCTGACTCCCTTGGGCTTGGCCTGGCTTGGGTCGGCTTCCCTTCTCCTTCTCACTCTCACAGGGGTTGGTGCTGCGGTGGCTAGCAGTCACACCCCAGCTGGCTACTGCCTCCTTGCTGTGCCAATAGCTAAGTGGTGGCAGGGCAGGCAGCTGCCTCTCACAATGCAGCCTGCACCTCTCAGGACCACCCCCCCAGTGCTCTTTTGTCCCCCTCATCCTCCCCCCCAGCGGTATGACCCACAGTTCAGGAAACACTGCTCTAGAGAAACTTCTAGGCAGCTAGCAAATCATCACAGGAACAGCCAGACTAGATCAGACTTCTAGCCTCTTGAGCTCAGTATTCTGTTTCTGAGGAGGATGCACAAAATCTCAAGATAATCTACCTGTAGGGTGACAACAGAGTCCTGTGGCACTTTTAAAGACTAACAGATTTATTTATCGCATGAGCTTTCATGGGAGAAAATCCCACTTCGTCAGATGCTTTCCATTCTTCAAAGCATCTGACGAAGTGGGATTTTCTCCCACGAAAGCTCATGCAATAAATAAATCTGTTAGTCTTTAAAAGTGCCACAGGACTCTGTTGTCTTTCTACAATAGACTAACACGGCTACCCCTTTGGAATTTGACTACCTGTAGGGTGTTCTGCTCCTAACCCTCCACAGTTAGAGGCCAACTTATGCCCTGAAGCATGAGTTATTCATAGCCAGGATCAAGAAAGGTTCTGCCCTGTCGGACTCACACCCCATTTTGTCCACGGACTTGCTGTCCTGTCTGCATCTTTTCTCTTGCTGTTTTCCAAACCAGGGAGAACACAGACTGCCCTGAAGTGACTGCATTTTGCTTGGCTGGTTCCACAACGCCCATCTTCAAAGCCACCATAAATTTGGACCCCAAATTACGCCATCACCACATGCCCAGTTCTGGAATGTTTCCTTTCCCTCTAGTGCACTTTCCAGCTTAGGATCTCGACAGCGTGGTTTCTGCGGCCACCGCTAACGGAACAGTCCTTCCCACTGGCTGCGTTTAGGGGTTATGTCCTGCAACCATAAACGCCTCTGGCACCTATTCCTTGGCTTGACCAACCAGAAGTAATGATTTTATATTCACTCCTTCCATCTCGGCTTTCCCCACATCGGACCACATCTCGCGTGATGAAGCCGGGCAAACAAGAAAAGCTATTTCCACTTAAGTAATAACTGCAGACCTGGAAAAAGTTGCGAGTGCAGGAAGCGTTGTGCTTTAATTGCTCTCCTCCCCAGCCTGCCACATGGGCAGACGGCAGAGTGGCTAGGAGTGGCGTTTGTGCATCTAGTGGAGAGTGCAGGGGACTGGGAGCCAGGACCTGGGTCACCCACTCCACCACCAACCAGTTGTGTGACCTCAGGCTAATCACAGAACAGAGAGGTAGCACTGGCCAGTGGTTAGTGTGCTCACCGAGGTTGTGAGAGACCCCAGTTAAAGTCCCCTGGCTCAACACTGACTTCTTATGAGACCAAGGGCACGTCATTTACCCTCTCTGTGCCTCAGTTTCCTATTAGTCACATAGGGAAAACAGCACTGTTGCATTTTACTTTGTGAGGATAAAACTGATCAAACACAGGGATATTGTACTATCTTTCCACGCAGAAGTGCCAATGGCACACCAGCACACCACTATGTTAGATGCTGTGTAAACACAGAAGAAAAAGACTGACCTGCCCAAACAGCTTACAGTGCAAAGTACCTAGGACAGACCGAGATATAGAGAGGTTCAGTCTAGCAGCCTACAAATTACAGCCAGACTGGCAGGGAGTTAGGAGGCTTAATTAGTGTCTGGGATTCTCCACTAGAAGAGGGGCAAAGTTACTCTTATACCCCTGAGATATGAGCCATTCCAAAAGAGGAGATGGCAAGTGTCTCCACCTGCCTAGAACTGATTTCGTGGGTTCAGCCCTGGCAGGGCACTCCGAAAGGGTTGGGAATTGGGCCAAGCGAGCGTTTCTGCTGTAGGCCACTGGCTGGCATCTAGCCCTGCTTAATAGCAATCAGATGTCTGATGGTCTGTCTTAAAGGGATCCTCTTCCACTGGAAAAGGGCTTATCACCTATAGGCACAGCTGCCCCATGCCCTGCCCCCATGTTTCTCCCTTCCATAGGGGATTACAGGGGGTCCCCTGCTTCCCCTAACTTGGCATTACAAGGGCTCCCACTACCCCTCTGCTGTGCCTCCTTATAGGGGTTCCCTTGCCCCCCCATGCTTCAGGATTACAGTGGTTCCCTCTCCCAACCCTGCTCTTTAGCATCCCAGGGGCTCCCCCCTTCTGTAGTAGAGCATTCCCGAAGAACTAGCCTGCCTAGCCCTCAGCCCACCCCGTTCTTTCCAGGAAATCCAGGCGTGTTTTCTCTCTGCCTGCAGCCACTCATGCAGTATGAACAGACTTGGCTTGACATACATAATATTGTGCCCATCTGTACTGAAGGGGTTTGCACAGCTGATAGGAAACCTACTTTTCCAGCAAGCTCTCTAGCAGTGACCGCATTACTAGAAACACACCATTCGAAGCCCTGGGAGATTGGAACCTTCTGGGATGCCCCGGCTGGATGGCATGAACATGCCCAATGCCTGGCAGGGAGATGTCCTTGGGGAGGCTTCATGGCATTGGGAACTCTTGGGAATGAGGCTGCCAACATTCTAGATCTCCACTCTGATCTAGAGATGGGAAATGCATCTGCAAAGAAGAGTGAGGGCACGGGATGAGAGAGAGAGTGTGTGGGGGTGTGTGTGTGTGCAAGGAGGGGGGCAGAGATAAAAAGAGAGGAAGCAGTAGACACAGAGTGGGTAAGGAGGGCAGGAAGGGGACAGTCAGGGGCAGACTGGGAGAGGCGAAGAGTGAATGGAAAGAGGAGCCTTGAAGGCTCAAGGAGGGGCAGAGAGTGTGTGTGACAAAGGAAGTGGGGGCCGGGAAGGCTCTCTTTATCAAGTGGCATCCTCTGTTCTGAATAGCCCAGGATCTCATCTCAATTCTTACCCCCTCATGGTCATCTCTGGGATTAAAGAATGAAAAGGAAACAAAACCTTCCCTGGCCTTGTTACCACAGCAGAAATGAGCCCCATCAGCAGAGTCCATTCATGCATTTCAGTGAGAAAAATCCTCTGTGGCCCTCAAAGCTCTGAGGTGGCTGTGGACCCCAACCCCCACGCCCTGAGTGAGGACGGTTATTAATACAGAATGGCTGTACTGGGTCAGATCAATGGCTCATCTAGATCAGTATCCCGTCTTCCATTGGTGGCCACACCAGGTGCTTCAGAGAGAATGGACCCAACAGGACAATTATCAAGTGATCCATCCCCCTGTTGCCCAGTCCCAGCTTCTGGCAGTCATAGGTTTTGGGGTTGCATCCTTGACCATCTAAGCTAACAGTCATTGATGGACTTATTGTCCATGAATTTCTCTAATTCTTTTTCAGCCTACCCAACACCCCTTGCCAACAAGTTCCACAGGTTGACTGTGAGTTGTGTGAAGAAGTACTTCCCTATATTAGTTCTAAATCTGCGGCCTATTAATTTCATTGGCTGATGCCTGATTCTTGTGTTATGTGAAGGGGTAAATAACACTTCCTCATTCACTTTCTCCACACTACTCATGATTTTATAGACTTCTATAATTTCCCTCTTTAGCCATCATTTTTCTAAAATGAACAGTCCCAGGCTTTTAAACCTCTCCTCATATGGAAGCTGTCCATACTCAATCATTTTTGTTACCCATCTTTGTACCTTTTCCAATTATAATAGATCTTTTTCAAAATAGGGTGACAGAACTGGATGCCGTATTCAAGGTATGGGTACACCATGAATTTATATAGCGGTATTAGTGATATTTTCTGTCTTATTATTCACCCTTTTCCTAATGGTCTCTAACAGTCTGTTAGCTTTTTAATTGCCACAGCACAGTGAGCAAATCTAACCGTGTTGACTTCAAGATCTCTTTCTTGTGTTGTAACAGTTAAATTAGATCCCATCTTTTTGTATGTGTAGTTGGGATTATATTTTCCAATGTGCATTCCTTTGCATTCCTGTGCATTGAATTCGCCCGGTCACCCAGTTTAGTGATATCCCTTCGTAACTCTCTGCAATCAGATTTGGACTCAACTCTCTTGAGTAAACTTATAGCGTCTGTAAATTTTGTCACCTCATTGTTCACCCCTTTTTCTGGATCATTTATGAATATGTTGAACTTCACTGGTCCCGGTACAGATCCTAGAGGGACAGCACTATTTACCTCTCTCCATTGTGAAAACTGACCATTTGTTCCCACCCTTTCTTTCCTATCTTTTAGCCAGTTATTGATCCATGAGAGATCCTTCCCTCTTATCCCATGGCTGATTACTTTGCTTATGAGGCTTTGGTATGGGACCTTGTCAAAGGCTTTCTGAAAGTCCATGTATCTAAGTCCACTGCATCATCAACCTTGTCCACATGTTTGCTGACACTCTCAAAGAATTCTAACGGACTGTCAAGGCATGATTTCCCTTTACAAAAGTAATGTTGATTCTTCCCTAACATATCATACACATCCATGTGTGTGATGTGTCTCAAGTTATCTCCAGCCACTCTCTGTTTTCTTTTGCTCACACGCACACGGTCACTAAATCCTGCCATTTCTGCCTCTATTGCATCCTTTCCTCCATATTCCCACCTAACGGCCTTCACCATTCTACATCCTCACTACTGCAACCCCCCAATCCTGGCTTCCTTGCCCTTCACATCACTCCCCTCTAGTCTGTCCATAAATGATCTAATCCTGGATATGTCTAGCTTCAACTTACAGCCATGAGTTCTTTTTATACCTTTGCTAGACTGCTCACCACGTGTAGGTACTCAGAGACTTGTGATCAAGTCACCCTTTAACTTCCTGTTTGAGAAGCTAAATGGATCATGTTCCTTGACTCCATCAATGTAAGGCATCTCTTCCAGTCCTTTAATCATTTTTGTGGCTCTTCTCTGAACCCTCCCCAATTCACTAACATCCTTCTTGAATTGTGGACATCAGAACTAGACTCAGCATTCCAGAAGTGGTCACACAGGTTCCAAATATGGAGGTAACACAGTGCCTCTTCCAAACATATTCTGAGTCCCTTTGACTGACACTGAGCTATACTTGCAATGATGAATTGGATTGCATCTGAGGCCCCAAATCCCCTGCTTGTTTGTAGTACAGCAAAAGTGACTGGAACTGTCCGTGGTACCATAAATTGGTGGATGTCTATCCTACGAATAGAGTCCTGTGGCACTTTTAAAGACTAATAGATTTATTTATCGCATGAGCTTTCATGAGAGAAAATCCCACTTTGGAAAGCTCATGCGATAAATAAATCTGTTAGTCTTTAAAAGTACAACAGGACTCTGTTTGTTTTTCTGCAATAGCCTAACATGGCTACCCTTTTGGAACTATCCTACGAATGTTCCCTTCTGCACCACATGGGCAGCAGTGCCTGACTGTGCTAAACTGAGATCATATCAGATTGCTGATCTGGCACCAGGCCTAACACAGCAAAATCATACCAGATAGCATTCAGCGATTGAGAGTGTAGGCTAAGTGCATTTAGATCCACAATGAAAGGCAGTATGATCTAGTGGCTGGAGCACAGGGCTATTCTTAGATTCCAAGGCCAGAAGGGGCCATTTTGATCATGTAGTCTGACCTCCTGTATAACACAGGCAAGAGAATTTCCAAGAAATAATTCTTGCTTCAATTAGAGCAGATCTTTAAAAAAACCACTATCTGGAGCCAAGGAGCCCTGTGTTCTAATCCTGCTCCAATATTAACTAACTGAGCAGCCTTAGGCACATCACACAGGCCAAACCCAGTGGGTGTGTCTGAAAATGCTGACTTTTAATCTCTGTGCCTCAGTCTCCATATCTGCCAAATGGGGAGGATGCTATTTTGCTCCTTTCCAAGGCTGCTGTGAGGATTACTTACGCCCTGTCTGTAAGCACTGTGAAACTAAGTGCTAAGGATTAGTACTGCTAGCAGGGAGCCAACAAATCACAAGACAGAGAGAATCTGTCAAAATATTCTGATACCAAGAAGTGGTTTGGAAGACTGTGTGGTCTCATGGAGAGGGCACTGGACTGAGAACAAGGAGATTGAATTCAATTCCTGGCTCTTTACTGGCCTGGTGCATGCTCTGAACCTGTAAAGGAGGGAGAAAGAGGGTGGGAACATGCATCCACTGCACAAGCGCCACAAATCGCTAGCATCTCCCATGCTGATCTAAGCACCAAGAAGACCGGCTGCCCCTGACAATTTCTCCAGTACAGCTATGTGTTTTCAGTACACAATTCGGGGGCACAGCAATCATTAGGGCAGTTTGAAATAAACTGAATTAATGATCAAAGTAAATAACACCACAGCTGTTGGACTGACTGACTGTCCACGCTCACATCAAATTCAGTAAAGGTTTCTGCTTCGGAATTCACTCCAAACTGTGTCACACAACCCAAAGGGTGGTGCTGCAGAATGTAGGTCTATCTTACTACAGACTAGGGGATTATATATCCTCCTAAGAGAATATGGATTAAATTCTAGTTCTTACCTAGTCAAAAGTGACTGGTTGCTGCAAAGAGTGAAAATCTAAGATGGTCTCTGGCATCTATTCTGATGGGTGCAGAAATCATGTTCTACTGGGCACACAATGAGGATTCTCTTTCTCCATTTAATATCAGCACAGATACAAGGCTGGAAACAAGAATTTGATAAGACAACTAAGAACCTGGCTTTGGTTTCACCAGAGGAATCCACAATTTCTGATCCAGGATTCCGTTACCAAGCAACCTTTGGTATTCAGGCATCCAGCCTGTAGAGGCCCCCTCCAACCCCAAAAACCAATTAAAACCCCACAGGGCACAATCCCAGTGATGGTCACAAATACATTAATTCAGAAGAAAAGTTGATCAGCTTCTCAAGGCTGAGACTTGGTTTCAAATCCGGGCTCCGGTGGTCTCAGCACGCCACCAGAACAACTCTCAGAATTGGCAGTCTCCGCTCTGCAAGTCCAGGGCTAAAAGAGTAAGGCATGCGTCTGGCCAGACATGAGGCGTGCTGAATGAACTGCAGAAGATCTCAGGTCTGGAGCCGCCAGGGGCACCAGGATGTCTTGGCAAAACTGTGTGGGAGCCAAGGGTTGGCAGCAGGGGTTGCTGCAGATCTGGGCTGAGGTGATTTGGCAGAACTGCATGGGGTAGCTAAGTTTTCACTGGAGTTGATTTAATGCCATGGCTAAGGTAATGCAGATGGAGCAAGGTGTGAACCGATGGACGCAGGAAGCCCAGAACAGTCAGAACAGGAATTGCCAGAGTCTTTGGCTAAAACCCATGTTTATTTCAGATTAAATTTCTTCTCTACCTTTATAAAACTGTGACTTGCCCAGTGTTGATGGTGGTCCTGCACTGTGATGAGCCAGTTCCACAGATCTGAAAAACTGATCTACTGTGGCACTCATACTATATTCGGAACCCAGGAACATTTTGTGGCTTTGTCTTCTTCTTCTGTCCATCCCTGTTAGAACCCATTTAATGAGCAGCCTACAGCCAGCAGAACAGCAGACTGAGGACATCCGTCATCTATGTTAAAGGCCTTAATACATCATTGAATTGAGCCGGACAGCAGTTAGCCATGACAACTTAAGTGTACGCAACTTCCTACAGACAGTCCAACACCAAAGCACACCTAACCATAGGCGCCTGGCATACACACAGACAGACAATGCACGAATCCATACCCACACGCTACACCACAATATGTTCACTGCCAGATGGCGCACGTCCACAGAAATACACACCTGGACCAGCTTCCACCCGATAAAAACACCCAAACAATTGCAGCCATCTGCACAAACACATACATACACATGCACATTCATATGCTAATACAGACATGTCCAGAAATGCTCACCTACAGGCAGCACTGCAGGAACCCATACACATATGTTATTGCGAACATGCATGTGGCTCCCTTTTCATATGGCTCTTAGCTAGAAAGCTCTTATACTGGAATGGTCCACTCCGCTGAAGTGCAATGGGAGTGCCCTCATTCTGCTTTCTAAGAGGCAGCTGCTAGCCCATTGCTCTTTCTAGCTATCATCCTGAGGCTTAATACAGCCCTTAGTGGTTTGATAGCTAAGCTTTAAATCCCAGGAAACCATCTCCCTTTTTCATAATTATGCTGCAGGCCCAATAGGGCAAGCTCTAGAGGTTCCATTACTGTGGGCCAAGAAGGGGCCGATTCAGGGGCTCCCTAGAACAACAGGATTAGTTCTTAGGGTTTCCCACCACAGAGCCAACGTTAGGGATTCATAGACTCATAGAATCTAAGGTCAGAAGGGACCAATTTGATCATCTAGTCTGACCTCCCACACAATGCAGGCCACAGAACCTCACCCACTCACTCCTGTAATAAACCATAACCTATGACTGAGTTATTAAAGTCCCCAAATCATGATTTAAAGACATTAAGGTACAGAGACTCCACCAGCAAATGAGCCATGCTCCAAATTACAGAGGAAAGCAAAATAAAACCCCAGAGTCCTTGCCAATCTGCCCTGGGGGAAAATTCCTTCCTGACCTCAAATATGGTGATCAGTTAAACCCTGAGCATGTGGACAAGGCTTACTAGCTAGACACTCAAGAAAGAATTCTCTGTAATAACTCAGAACCTACTCCATCTAACGTCCCATCTCAGGCCATTGGCATATCTACCATCAGTAGTCAAAGATTAGTCAATTGCCAAAGTAGGTTGTCCCATCGTACCATCCCCTCCATAAATTTATCAAGCTCAGTTTTGAAGCCAGCTAGGGCTTTTTGCCCCCACAGCTCCACTTGGAAGGCTATTCCAGAACTTCACTCCTCTGAGGGTTAGAAACCGGCATCTAATTTCAAGTCTAAACTTCCTGATGGCCAGTTTATATCCATATGCTTTTGAGTCCACACTGGTGCTGAACTTAATTCCTCTCTCTCCCGGGTATTTATCCCTCTGATGTATTTATAGAGAGCAATCATATTTCCCCTCAACGTACTTTTGGTTGGGCTTAACAAGCGATGCTCTTTATGTCTCCTCTCATAAGGCAGGTTTACTATTCTGCGGATCATCCTTGTAGCCTTTCCCTGCAATTTTTCCTGTTTGAATTCATATTTCTTAAACATGGGGGACCAGAACTGCACACAATATTTCAGTTGAGGTCTCACCAGTACCTTGTATGATGGTACTAACACCTACCTGTCTCTACTGGAAATACCTCATCTGGTGCATCCTAGGACCGCATTAGCTTTTTTAACAGCCACATCACATTGGTGGCTCCTGGTCATCCTGTGATCAATTAGTACCCCAGATCTTTTATCACTTCCTACTGATACGTCCTCATCTTATAGCAAAAATTCTTGTTATTAGTCCTTAAATGCATGATTTTGTACTTTCCACTATTAAATTTCATCCTATTCTTAGTACCCCAGTTTACAAGGTCATCCAGATCTTCCAGTATGATACCCCAATCCTTCTCTGTATTGGCAACACCTCCCAACTTGGTGTCATCTACAAACTTTATTAGCGCATTCCCACTATTTGTGCCAGGTGTGGCAAATCACCAGCTCCACTTAGTGGTCTCGCGCTTCTGGCTCCTGTTGTGGGTTAGGGCACCACCAGCTACCCTGTCTCCCTGATGAGGAAAAGGCTCCTCTCCAGTGGGGTCTCGTGGGTCAAAGAGGGGGGCAGAGACCTGGGCCTGCCCGCTCCTCCAGGTCCTAGTCCAGGGAACCTACAAATGGCAGCTATTTGCTGCGAATGTTCTATTCACAGCTGCATTTTTTCCCCTCTGTTCTTCCAGCTTCTGGTATCCCGCTTCCCCAGTGCCTGGAAACAGCTCAGTCCTGTTTCAAAAACGGCTCCCCTTCTGGGCTCCCATAACTTCCTCCGAGCTTCTCTCTACTCCTCCACTCAACACTGCTCTCCTCATGCTCCTCTGCACCCCACAACGCTCCTCAGCTCAGCTCAGGTCAGCACAGCACAGCACTCCTCTAACTCCACCTCCAGCTCGTGCCCTATTTGTCTGGAACAGGGGGGTTTTATCAGGTACCTGGCTGGGCCTTCATTAACCTCAGCTGCTCCTAATTGCCCTCTGTTAACTCTTGCTAGTCTGGGAACAGTGCCCAGGGCATTCTGGGGCTTATATATCTCCCACCTATGACTCTCCTACTGCCCTCTGTCCTTGATATATCATACAAGGTCAGTAATAAAAGGGTTAAATAAGATTGGCCCCAAGACCGAACCCTGAGGAACTCCACTAGTAACTTCCCTCCAGTCTGACAGTTCACCTTTCAGTATGACCCATTGTAAGTCTCCCCTTTAACCAGTTCCTTATCCACCTTTCTATTTTCATATTAATCCCCATCTTTTCCAATTTAACTAAGAATTCCCTATGTGGAACAATATCAAATGCCGTATTGAAATCTAGACAAATTAGATCCACTGCATTTTCTTTGTCCAAAAAAATCTGTTATCTTCTCAAAAAAGGGAGATCAGGTTGATCTGGCACAATCGATCACATTATATTTTATCCCAATTACCGTTAACCTCAATATCCTTAATTACTTTCTCTTTCAATTTTTTTTTCCAAGACCTTACATACTACTGAAGTTAAAGTAATAGACCTGTAGTTACCTGGATCATTCCCTCCCCTTTTCTGAAAACAGGAACTATGTTAGCAATTTTCCAGTCATATGGTACAACCCCTGAGTTTACAGATTTATTAAAAATCCTTGCTAATGGAATCACAATTTCATGTGCCAGTTCCTTTAGTATTTTTTGGATGGAGATTATCCGCACCCCCATCCTCCGATTTAGTCCCATTTAGCAGTTTGAGTTTGGCTTCTATCTTGGATGTGGGAATTTCTACCTCCATAGCCTCATTCCCATTAGCCACCCGGCTACTATCCCGGAGCTCATCATTAGCCTCATTAAAAATGGAGGCAAAGTATTTGTTTAGGTATTCGGCAATGCCTAGATTATCTTTAACTTCCATCCCATCCTCAGTGTTTAGCTCTCCCACTTCTTTCTTTGTTTTCTTCCTATTTATATGGCTAACGAACCTTTTACTATTGGTTTTAATTCTCTTCGCCACCCTTGGCACCTAATTCCAGCCCGTCTCCCTCTCCCCGCTGGGAAATCCCTACCTTGTGATTGGAATTTGTAACCAGGAGAGTTGCACACAGCTGTGGTGAAGATAAGAGTCCACGTCAGAAGCCTCCAAGCTGTTTCCATAGCTAGCGATGCTTGCCTCAGTGCAGGGAGCATTGTACCAGTCGAAAGGGCTCTGTCCCAACATGTCTCTCTTTGGGCCACCGCTTATGTAGAGATAGGAGTCCTTGGTTCCTTCCCAGACATTCTCAGCCGCTCTGTGCTCTCCCCAAAGCAGCAAATCTGATAGAGTCTTTGTCGTGCACAGTAACCAGGCTGGCGTAATGGCTTCAACATGTGCTAATTAGAATCAAAGGGTCTTGGAGACATTGCCCCTGCAGAAGAGAGAGTGAGGAGAGGGAGAAAGAGAATGGAGTAAAGGCGAAGGGAAAAAGAGAAGGAAAGGCGAGAGAAGGAAAATGACAGGGCAAGTTAGGAAAAGCAGACTGGGAAGGAGAGAGTGAGTGAGACAGAGAAAGAAAGGAAGAGGGGGATGTGGGCGGGGGAAGAGTGCAAATTAAATCAACAGTGTCATTTCACAGCATATTAAAGCCCCATTAATCTATTGTCCAGATCAAGTCCAGAAGGGCCTGATTCTCTGGCACCCTGCCCTGTGTGTCATCATTTACACCAGTAATTTACACTGCCTTTCTAACTGGGTGGCACCCACTGTCCTGAACTCTCAGTTACACCGAGGACTCTTATATCATGTAAAGGGGCCTTAAAGTGATGGTAACTGCAATTTATGCCCACTTTTGAGGCCCCTTTGAACTGCCAAAGTGGTATAAATCATTCTTCACGTAAATAAGACCCAGACCGTTTTGGTCTTTGTGTCAGGCAAGGGAGAATCAGGCTGAAGACCTACATGATCTCTTAAAAAACAATGTTGAATGCGTGCACAACACTGCTGCTGTGGCAGAAATATTTTAGGGTCGTGCTTTGGAAGCAGCCTCTCAGAGAATCCCCTCAGGTAAGCAATAATCAGACTGGCTCAGCAGCACAGATCTCGAGTGAGAAAACACCAACAGAGCAGAAGTAGAAGCCACAAGGTGAAGTGGAGGGTCTGAGTTCAGATCTCCACCTGGGGACAGTCTCCCCTTTCTGAATTGCATGTAACCCCTAGAGGGGATGTATAATTGCTCATGGGCAATTGGAATCCAGAGAGCAACCCGCTGCTCAGATGCATATCAGGCCACCCTCAATCTAAATAAATGGGTGGAAGTTTGGCATATCCTCCATTTGGTCCCATGTGGCAATACTAGTGGTCTCCACAAAAAAGTCAATATTTACCAACATTTGCAACTCACAAACATTTTCAGTAGTTAGAACAAGACGCCAATTAAATAAATTAATGGTATCAGGTGGCAAATGTTGAGTCTATAATGCAGCAATACTTGGATGACAGTGGCTCAGGAGCCAACTTAGCGATCAACATTACCCAAAAGAGCTGCAGTCATGTGAATTCTCTGCTTCATTTACTATAGTATTGTATATGTTCAATCACATGTTGTTTTAATATCACTGGTTGCAAAGAACCACAGGAGATGCATTAAAAATCACTTATGGCTTGAGAGCCTCAGTCTGCAACTGTACTGTGAACACAGCCCCCTCTGTCAGCGTATAGAGTAGAGCTAAATTATGCAGTCACTCATTTTGCTTTTTCAGCTGTTTCTTAAAAGATTGTATGTCTTACACTTCCCTGCATTTATTTTCCTCCCCTTCTGTAAATTCCCCATCTTCAAAGCGTCTGAAGAAGTGGGATTTTCTCCCACGAAAGCTCATGCGATAAATTTGTTAGTCTTTAAGGCTATGTCTACACTTACTAAAGTTAGTTCAAATTAGTTAATTGGAACTAACTAATTCAAACTAATTTTAGTTAGTTCGAATTTACTTAATTCGAATTAGCGAATTGCATTGAGTTCAATGGACCGGTTAGTTCAAACTAAGCAATTAGTTTGAACTAACATGGCCACATTGGTTAATTCGAACTAACTAGTTCGAATTAACCCTTAGTTTGAATAGCATATTCGAATTTATTAGTTCGAATTAAGGAAGCCCTTAATTGGAACTAATGAAAGCCTAGTGTAGCCATGGCTTTAGTTAGTTTGAATTAAGCTTCCTTAATTCGAACTAACTTGCCAGTGTAGACATAGCCTAAAGGTGCCACAGGACTCCTAGTTTGTTTTGCTAAAATGATTATGAGATTCTTGATTGTATTTGTTATTTGAAATGATTTGGGAATTGCTTCAGTGAAAGGGTTTCGGCCTGTGGCTCACTTCCACACAGTCGGCAGCAACTGTAAGGAATTCGCCCATGTTTGGATAGCTACACGACTCATGGAGTTTCGTTTCCATTCACTGATTGGATGGCTTATGCAACTGACCAACGCAGCACGAATTTCACTACTGGATACAGAATTCCAAAGGGACTCCTTAACAAAATTGGACTTTAAGTGTCCTGTTTGCGAGTATCTTCTCTAACAAAGCACAAGTGCTCCTGGAAAGCAAACACAAAAGGATAACAAATGCAATCAAATTAAAACTTGACTTCAGATTTGAATACATAGTCAATGACATTGTTTTCCAGCATTTGCTCAATTCCAGCACTAGCCATTCCTATGCCAGTACTGGATGAGAAGTACAGAAGATGCATATGTTTTAACCTTCTGAGCATTATTTTGGGTATGAGTTTTGACTGAAAATCTGTGAACGGGAGTTGTTTTTACCTTATCCAGCGAGATCTGATTATCTACTCTTCCCTCTGAACACTTGGAATAATGAAGCATTTTGAATCAATAAAGCATTACCTTATCTCATAGTCTTAATTCTTCTTACGCCTTCAATTAGTAAAGGAGGGAGAGGTAGACTATTGGTTAGAATGTAAAACTGGGGGGACTAGAGTCAGGACTTTTGGGATCTATTCCCTTCTTTGTCACTGACTGACTCACTGTATGAACTCAGATTAATCACTGACCCATGCTTTGGCTCCTCCCTCTGTAAAATGAGTTAATATTGTTATATACTGCAGTAGCACTTAGGAGCATTAGGACCCCGTTGCTCTAAGTGTCATATAGACAGAACAAACACATGGCCTCTGCCCCCAAAGAGTTTACTGTCTAATAGTTAATCATAGAATTATAGGCTATGTCCACACTGGCAAGTTAGGTCGTTTTAAGGAGGCTTAAGTCGACCTAACTTAATCCCCCTCCACACTAGGCTTTCATTAGGTCGACTTAAGGGGCTTCCTTAAGTTGACCTAATGAACGCTTATGTCGACTTAATAAGAACTGCAGGGTATCCAAACTAACCCTCCTTAGGTCGATCTAACCCTTCCTTAGGTCGACCTAAGCCCAGTGTGGACGCATAAATCCACTTTCTTAGGTCAATTTAAGGGAAGTTAGGTCGAATTACTAAATCCCGGTTAAGGGAAACCACTTTGTTAAGTCGACCTAATAAGGTCGACTTTAAGTCGACTTAAAGTCGACCTTATTAAGTCGACTTAACAAAGACGACCTAACATTTTATAGTGTAGATAAAGCCATAGATTGGTAGGACTGGAAAGGACTTCAAGTGGTCATCTAACCCAATCCCCAGCACTTATGGCAGGACTAAGTATTATGTTCTAGAACATTCCTGGTTAGTTCGAAAGGGTAGCTGTGTTAGTCTAGTTCAGAAAAATAAAACAAACAAACAAACAAAAAAGGAGTCTTGTGGCACTTTTAAAGATCAGATGCCAGAGTGGACTGTCTTTGAGCAAAAGAATAAATGGACACAAATTTGACGTCAGAAATAAGGGCTGCGTCTACACTGGTAAATTAAGTCGACTTAAGCTTGGCTTAAGTCGACTTAATTTGCCCTGTGTCTACACTACACTTTACTTAAGTCGACTTAAGCAGCTTGCTTAAGTCAACTTAAGCAGCTTGCTTAAGTCGACTTAAGCAAAATAAAGTTGACTTAATGAAAATTAAGTCGACTTTATTAAATCATCTTTCTACTCAACCTAAGGCTTAATTCGACTTTTTAAAGTCGAATTAAACTAGTGTAGCCCTGGGGTAGCCCTAAGTCGACTTAGGGCTACCCCAGGACTACACCAATGCCCTCCCTGCCGGGGGGGGGGGGACAGGGGGAGCCTGGCATGCCCCCCAAAGGGCAGGGCATGTGGGCAGGGTGTGACACTGTCTGGATTTAGGGAAGCATTTATGATATTATTTTCAATGGATATCTCATAAATGCTATAATCCATAGGAAGTATGTCATGTTTGGTATCAATAGAAAGGTAGTAATTTGCTGGGAGTGATTATATAGTTTATGTCTAGGAATTCTATTTCGATTAGGAGTTAGGAATTTGATGTTATAGCCATACTTTAATTTGTGTCATTCTGGAGGAATGCCGTAGACAGGAGGGTGTGAACAACCATTGTCTCCTTAATGTTTAGGAATTTTCCAGGTAGAATGGTCCCAGGGAGTAAACTGATGAGCCATTAAGGACACAATGGTTGTATTCTTTATGTCCTTAATGGCTCATTAGTTAAGTCGACTTAAAAGTGCAAGTGTAGACATAGCCAAGAACATTCAAAAACTAACAGGAAATCACTTCCATCTTCCAGGCCATTCAGTAATGGACTTATCTGTATGTATTCTCAGGCACATTTACCCTAGATCAAGGCTTCAAAGAGAGACTTCAGAGTTAGAATTCATATGCAAATTCGATGCCATCAACTCTCAATGAGAGCATGAACTGGTCCTCCCACTAAAAACATTACATTTTAAATGGACCACAGGGCTCCTCCTTTGTTTTTCATTACTAACAGTGATTCTCACCTCTCAACCTCACCACTTCCTGATCTGTTATGTTTGATTGGCTGAAGTAATCTGATGTGATGCAGTGAAATGTAATCACAGGATTTATCTTTCACGCCCATGCTGTAAAAATTTTTTCAATGTAAGTTTTCTCCACTCTGGCATCTGACCAAGTGGGACTTCGCCCAGGAAAGCTCATGCAAAAAATAAATTTGTTAGTCTTTAAAAGTGCCACAAGACTCCTGTTTTTAGTCCTGGTTAGGTATTTGTCTATGCTCTTAAAAATCTCCAATGACAGAGATTTCACAGCTTCCCTGAGAAATTTATTCCTGTGCTTAACCACGCCGAGAGTTAGGTTGGAGATTAGGGAAAACTTCCTAAACTGCCACTGCTGCAATTTAAGCCCACTGGTTCTTGTGTTATCCTCAGAGGGTAAGGAGAACAATTTTTCCTCCCTCTTTCTTGTAATAACCTTCTATGTACTTCAACAAATGCTATCATGTTCCCTCTCACTCTTCTCTCCTTCAGACTAAACCACCTCATTTTTTTCAATCTTTCCTCATAGATCATGTTTTTCTAGATCTTTAATCATTTTTGTGCTCTTCTCTGAAAAATCTCCAATTTGTCCACATCTTTCTAGAAATGTGACACCCAGAAATGCACACAATACTCCAGTTGTGGTCTAATGGGTGTGGTGCAGAGCGGAAGAATTACTTCTCGTGTCTTGCTTACAACACACCTGCTAATACATCCCAGAATGATGTTTGCTTTTTTTGCAACAGTGTTACAGTGTTGACTCGTATTTAGGTTGTGATCCACTATGATCCCAGATTCCTTTCTGTAGCACTCCTCCCTCGGCAGTCATTCCCCATTTTGTATGCGTACAACTGATTTCTGATATGGAGTACTTTGCTTTGTCCTTACTGAATTTCATCCTGTTTACTTCAGACCATTTCTCCAGCTTGTCCAGATCATTTGGAATTGTAATCCCATCCTCCAAAGCACTTGCAACTCCTCCCAACTTGGTATCGTCCGCAAACTTTATAAGTTTCCTCTCCATGCCGTGGTCTAAATCACTGATGAAGATATTGAACAGAACCGGACCCAGAACTGATTCCTGAAGAGACCCCACTCATTATGTCCTTCTAGCTTGACCATGAACCACTAATAACTATGTTCTGGGAATGGTTTTCCAACCAGTTATGTACCCACCTTATAGTAGCTCCATCCAGGTTGTATTTCCCTAGTTTGTTTATGAGAAGGTCATGTGAGATGATAAGAAAAGCTTTTATAAACTGAAGATATACCACTTCTACTGCTTGCCCCCATCCACGAGGTTTATGAGCCTTATAGTTTTCCACTTCACAATGGTACTGGGAGGCTTAAATGTTAACCTCTGATTGGTGATATTATGTCTTAAGATCCTCCATTGTCCATTTACACCCAAGCATAATCAAGAATCTGGCCCAAGGACCACCACCCTCCCATTCCTCACTAGCTTGAGTCTTCCTGCAGCATGGTAATACATTATGTGGCATCTGGAACGTCACTGCCATATCTGTGGCAACAGACTGGGATGCTACAAAACAGACATAGCATGTGACTGCCCTGGCAAAAAGCTGCAGAAGATGGGCTGTGTAGAATAATGCATAAATTCAGCTAGAAAGAGCTTTTTAAACATTAGGATGGCAGCTGAGGGTACAGGGAATGGCCTGCAGCTTATAGGAGGGTCATACAATCTGCAGAAATGTAAGAAACTTGAATAGCTCTGCGTTTTGTACTGGTGTTTATAGGGTTTGATAGTTAATTTTGTTTCAGGAAGCTAAAAAAAACCCAAAGATTCAGCCTTCTTGTGGTATTTCCACCATTCAAGAATTTAAATACTACAATCTTTTGTTTAAGCCCATAAATGTTTCCTTGAGGCATTACAAAAGTTAAGAGAGTATATTGTTACATCAAATACTAATTGGATAGAGAAAGAATGATGCAGTACATACCTGTAAACAACAGAGGGAGTCTGGGAAAAACAGGGAATGGTTCCATTCCAAAGGGGTAGCCGTGTTAGTCTATTGTAGAAAGACAACAGAGTCCTGTGGCACTTTTAAAGACTAACAGATTTATTTATCGCATGAGCTTTCGTGGGAGAAAATCCCACTTCGTCAGACGCTTTGAAGATAGGAAAGTTACAGAGTGGTAGGAAATTAAATGCAGGGGAGTGTATGACATAGCATCAGGTCAGGCTGTAACAGCAAATCAAAATAGGTGTTAGGATTCAAAACACTGGGGAACAGCACATAGAGGAGGGGGAGGTCAAATCATTTGTTGTAATGCGAGAAAAATCCATAGTCCCTGTTTAACCCCAAGACAACTGAGTCAAATTTGCATATAAGTTCGAGTTCTGCAGACTCTCTTTGAAGCTGTGATTTGTTATTCATCTGTTTCAACACAGCTATTAACAAGTCGTCAAGGGAGTGAGCAGGGAGATTGAAGTGTTCCCCTACAGGTTTTGCAGTGTTGCAATTTCTGATGTCAGATTTGTGTCCATTGATTCTTTGGCGCAGAGACTGTCCTGTCTGTCCAATATATAAGGCAGAGGGGCATTTCCGGCACATGATGGCATACATCACATTGGTGGATGAGCAGGTGAACGAGCCCTTGATGGAGTAGGTGGCATGATTAGGCCCTGTGATGGTGTCATCAGTGTAGATATGAGGGCAAAGTTGGCAGCGTGGTCTGCTGCAGGGCTGTGTTCCAGCTTTAGTGTTTCTGTTCTGTGATCTGTAGTTGCTGGTAAGTATCCTTTTAGGATTAGGGGGCTGTCTGAAAGCAAGGAGAGGTCTGTCTCCTAAGGCTTGAGAGAGTGAGGGATCATTTTGTAAAATAGGCTGTAGTTTTCTGATGATGTGTTGAAGAGGTCTGGCTTGGGGGTTGTAGGTGGTGACCAGTGGCGTTCTGTTGTTGTTTTTCATGGGCTTCTCCTGCAGTAGTTGACTTCTGGGTACCCGTCAGGAATGGTTGTAATTTGTGAATTTCTTTGAGACCCTCATCATGACTTGCATCACTGAAACCCTGACTAGCTAACACCATAAACCCCCTACTAGCTCCTTTTGTCCTTTCAGGTTACTCTGTCACTACCAACTGAGAAAGACAAGCCTGGGGCAGGGTGGCTGTATTCTTCCCATCCCACCTCCATGCGAGAGAGGCTCCCTTGAGAGAGAATAGTCGCCCGAGTCTATTCACTTGGCCTCTGAACCCAGCAACCTCTGGGATCTCCAAAAAGTAAAGATTTCCTGGCAGAACTGAGAGAAATATAGTCCCAGCATGGTAGTAGCGTCTCTAAGGCTTTCTGACTGGTGAGATGTCAATACATGCAAAAGCTGCTCCTCTGAGAAACTGGCATGGAGTGTCATCTCAACCTTCTCCTCCTGGACTTTTCCCAGGTAATCTCCAGTCCTAGCTGTTCAGCCAGTCATCCTGTAGACCTTATCTTCCACCTGGATTTGGGCACTGGGGTGTGTCCTATGTCACCTGGGGCGAGGTGAGACAGTCAACTCATCAAGGCTAGAATCAGCTCTTTCCCTCTAATTGTAATAGTCTGACCACACAGACTCATGAAGCCAGTCAGCTTTCAGAACACCCTGAAAGAAACCGGCACCCAAATAGGTGGTCATGGCATGAAGATCTCGTCAGACATTAGTACCATGTACTTTCCACTGCCATTGACACCTGAGTACCAAAATACCCCTTCTCCCACATAACACTCCCTAGAAACCCAGGGTTTTCAGTTGACCTGCAGAAAGGAAAGAAGCATGATGGTCAATAACAAAAAATGTGAACAGCCATGGATAGAGGCATAAGAAGTTTGTTGCAAAGAATGTTCATCTCAGATCAGGTCACACACACACAGAACCCATTATTCCATTTCCTTTTCCATGGATTTGGGCTGTTCATAGAGATGAAGTCCTAGAACCTTCCATTTCTAAATGACGTGAATGAAAAGCTATGAGTCTAACCATATCTGACCACAATCAACATTCTGTATCCTAGGTATGGCTCAGAGATGGTTGTATTTTTAAATGATCTCTTCTTTGCCATGGACAGTAGGGACATGTTGTATTCCCAGCTCCAGACCTTCCTCTCAGATCAAACCCACTGAGCTGTAATGGGTATCTGCACTTCTGTCTCTTTGGTTTTATCTTCTCACACACAGGGCTAAACTATTAGAAACCCTGGGTTCAAAGGCCAATAGTACACAGATATAACATTATTGTTCATGCCCTTTACATCATATGCAGAAACCATCATCTCTCAATTACCCCTTAAGCCTAAGTGAAATAAGTATATGGCTGAAGAACTCATGGCTAAAGCTCAACGTTGGCTTACGCTGCTCACCAAGAACAGAGAAATCTAGGGGGCTGGTTGGCATCTCACCTTTCAATAACGTGAGGACAATGTGGAAGGGTTATGAGGCAGGGCTAAAGCGGTGCCCCACTGAGTGATATGTCACATCACAACATGACCTCCAGATGTACCTGTAAATGGAGAGTAAACTTAAGAGACCAGCAATTGGAATCATGCAACAAAACCTATGCAAAGGTCCAGGCTCGTCCATCATGAGTCCCTTTAGAGCTGCAAGAATTAAACTGAAAAAGGCAGAAGGCAAACAAAAGCCCAGCATGGTGTGACTCTCTCCTAGGTCAGCGTTTTTAGATGCTATTAATCTTTGAGATTCCAGCTCTTATACTTTGTCACAATTCCAAGGTTTCTGAACAGAAAGCCTCTCAAGTGAAGTACATTCCCCCTTGGGCTTTACACTGCTAATTTATCTTGTTTTTCCGCTGTTAAACCGGCTTCCTCAAAGCTGTTGTTATTTCCTTTCACTCTTTCACATCTCTAGGAGCCTGAACTGCAATGGCCATGACTTCTGACCTCCATCTTGTCCCCTCTGTATTTCCCTCCTTCTCATTTATGCTAGCAGCTCCCTCAGACCCAAAGGCATCAAAGCCTGTGGAAGGTTGCCAAGCAAGGAGAACCCTTCAACTCTGACCTTATAGGAACGAAGACTGTTTTTAGCACCACATGTTGGGAATCAAGATTGTAAAATTCCTCTCAACTGCAGTGGGGGACAGGCCCAAGCGTTGATTCCTTCATGCATAGGGTAGTGAAAATTCATCCCCTTTTCCACAGCACTCGACTTCTGAAACCCCCTCATGAGCTTTACCTTGTGAGGGGAAGACCCAAAACAGAGAGCAAGAGGAACAGAGGAGGGAAGCTGGAAAATCAAAGGCTCTTCAGTTTCTTTAATATGTATAAAGTTTTCCATAATGTCAGTTTCAAGATTTAGCTTTCAGGATGTCAATAATACGTGGGCAAAAACAGCCAGGAGGACCCCAGATCTGTGAATGGGGGATGGCAGTCCCTTCAGATCTTCTGAGGCGGGCCATCTTCAGCAGTAATGAAGTCCAGGGTACAGCGTGACCTCTCCAGGTCTTGTGCCTGCCTCACTTGGGTCAGTTCCGACTTGCTCCTTTCCTAGGAATTCGTTGCACTTGGCAGGCGTTGCCTGAGAGCTAACACTCCCAGCTGTTGGTGCCAAGGCGGCTTTCACTGTGTGAACTCTTGGGTTGCAGAGTGAGTACAAGAAGACTGTTTGGATCCGTGGCTCTGTTGAAACAAGAAGATGGGACCCCACCAGAAATCCAGACCCTAGGACAGCTGCAAAAAAAGGCATCAGCTTGAACTTATAGCTGGAATCGAGTCTGCCTTTTCTGACACCGGATGCAGAGGAGTTTTAAGGGGAAGTTGGGAAAAAGAAAGACAGACAGAAAGAAAGAAAGAACAACTGTTACTAATTTCAACATTGGGTCTGCAGACAGAATTCCCTGAAAGCCTAGCTTTTTGGCTCAGGAGGCAGCTGGATGGGAATGTAATGGAAAGCAGATGGGCTCTGATTTGGCCCAAGAGGAAGGTTCAAGGTGCCTCCTAGTGCAGAGGAAAGGAACTTAAATACTTTCAAAGATGCAGGGGTGAGATGGTTCCAGGTTTCTCATCCAGCTTTTGCAAATTATGAGTTCAGGTGTCCTTTTCCTTTTTCGAGAGAGAAATAAATACAAACACAGATTTCTACTTGCAGCATACTCTGGTGGGAGAAAATACTTGCAAGCCCTCTTTCAGCCCCTCCCCAAGCCCCTTCCAACAACCCACCTTCCTTGAATCTCTGATATGGTGTGTCAGCTGCTGAAAACAATGAGAACATAAAGCTCCAGACACAGAACTTCCAGTGAGACATTTCAGTGTTGTTCTCTTAGCTAAATAATGAATGAATGAACACACCTGGCCTTTGCCTATGCCATCACAATGTAGTAAGTTAGTGAAAGCTGAATACACTCTCCAAACCAGAAGAACTCAACCACAGAGCACTCAGTTAATGCCTGGAGTCTGCTGTCTTGATTCAGTGGGGTGGTTTTAGAATTAGATAAAGAGCTTTGCCCCAGAGAAGGAGGATATTCCAGAAGTTAAGGTTCCAGTTTGAATTTGGGGGACCTTGCTTCATTTTCCTGCTCTGTCACACACTTCTGGTGTCACCTGGGGGTGTCTCGGCAAACTAACACTTCCCAAAAATACAGGAGTGTTGGGAAGATCAATACATTAAAGATTGAGATGCTCAGGGCCAACAAAGTAACTTACGTACAGACCACCTAGCTACTTAGTTTCCTTACTTCAAGATATCTCATGATGAACAATAACAGTAAACCAAACTGCCTCATCAATCTGCTCCCCTACTACACTGCACTTATTGAGCAAGCCCAGAAAGATGCTACTGAATGTTAGCAAGGGTCTGAACTGAGGAAGGACCAAGGACTCTTGCAGTGCAGAGATCTTGCAGCAGCAAAGGTTCAGAATTCATCCAAACAGTCATATACTCATCCTGAGTTTATCAAAACCTCTTTTGTCTGAAAACCATCCTCTTTTGTTACTGGCTAGAGCTGTTACTGCTGCCAGAAGACCTGGAGAATTCTGGTTTGGGGCCTTTGCTGAAATATGGCTCTTAGACATGGACCAATCCAGTCAAAAGGGGAAGGAAGGATAGTCCAATGTTGTTCAAAAGTGTGGTCCCAAATCCAGTTTGAGTTATTCTGTTCAGGGATATATAGTAACCAAGGTCCAGTGTGATAGATTATTGTATAATTGTCCATTATCAGCTTAGAAGAGCAGAGTTTTATCCACTGACGGAAATGAGATACAGGAGCTGGGCCACTGGTCTAATTTCTCTGTTCCTATAAAAAGGAAAAAACCTGCAGGGATCATTCAGATAATGTGTGAAAGCTGAAAAATTTGTGATCAGGAGAAGTACAAATTGCTTAATTGGAGAATGGCACTGAAAGCCAGAAGTCAGAGCCACTGTTAGCTTTGCCAGGCAGTAGCTGAAGGAGGCCAGGGCTGGATCTCCAGAGACATTCACTCTTCATGACCAACATGCTACCTAAGCTACCAGTGAAACTGTACCAGGGAAAGAGCACCTTCTTCAAGGTCCGCACCCCTGGCCAGGCCTCTAGTAGGGTTATTATTATTTTTAACATTAATTTCCCAGGCCTGGGATGAACAGATTCCTATCTATCACCAGCGCTCCTCTGCTCTCTGCTCTTTGAACTGAGAAGGACTTGGCCCCATGGTGAAAGACCACCAAATGACTGAATTCAATTGACCGTTCAGTGCCATGTGACTGAATCCAATTGGCCATTCAGCACCATGTGACTGAAGCTGATTGGCCATTCAGCACTCTGTGACTGAATCCTATTGGCCAGTTGGCTGGATGAGCAGCACTGCCAGAGAGGTCTGGTTTAAAGTGAAAAATTCACAAACCATGGGAATTTTCTAATTTAATTTTATTTTGTTTTAGGGAAATAAGCCCTTTTTTGACTGTTTAACCAAATCCAAACTGCATTCAGTAGCTTTGCCTCTCATTGTGAAGGTCTCACACGCCTCATTTGGCAAGTGGTTTGTTACAGGTGAGAGGAACAAGGCAATGAGTCTGCCACTCACCATGCCGAATACTACAATGGGGAAATCAAAGTCTCATCCTCCAGAAGTGAATGTGGCATGTGCCTGCCTGGGGTCTACACCTCAGCGTGGAGGCGTCACCTTTATCTCCCTTCCCCTGGCAGATGTCTATCCAGCTGTGGATTAACATGACACCAATCATGGCAGAATCTCAGCACCTACTACCTAAAATCAACAGCAGAAGGAAACCCTCTAATGTGTTATATACTCTACACTATCCGTTCTACAGCTTTGGGTGGACATTCCAGATGCCTGCACTGCCCCTGGACTGGTCACAATGGCCTGGTTGGTTGCGCTGGAATTAGTGTCTCTCTGGGTGCTGAAGGGAATTCACAAGCCAATTACGTTCTCCTGGACTCAGGCCACCATAAATGCCTGTAAGGAGAGGCAGTGGGGAGTGGAAAAGGCGGAAGGATCATGGGTGACACCAGTGGGCTCAGAGCCGGAGATTTTCCTGCCTGCCAAGCTGAGGTCATAAGGACTTGAAGGAAATAGCTGGATTAGAAAAACCCTCTCAAGACCAACCTGCCTGCTTCCTCTTGAAGCGGATCCCTTGAAGCTGATCCCATTTCTTCTGGCTCCTGCCTCCGCCTTGCTGTCTCCCTAGATCCTGGCTCTCTCCAAAGATACCTAGCAGCCTCCTAAACATGTTGGTGAGACCTAAATGCAGCCTCTCGGCTGTTCACAAGCTGGACAGTGCTGGATCAACAACGGTAGTTCCCCGGTGCTGCCCTGGCTGCCTGACAGCAATGGGAGTTTAGCACATTTTGTTATCCTAAGCTCTTTGGAGGTATGTTCAGGCTCAACAGGAGAGAACACAGTTACAATCTACCTCGTTCCCTCGATTCCTGGGATCTCTTCTCTGGTCTCCTACTGACTTGCTGTGAGATAATGGAGGAATCCTCGCCTGACCTTTCTGTGCCTCGATTTCCTCATCTGTAACACTGGGATCATTTTACTTCTCCAGCCTCTTTGTACAGTGCATTAAGAGCCTTATCTGGACATGTGAAGCGCTGTTATTCTTGGACAGAGCCTCTAGGAGGGCGACGCCTCCTGTCCCACCTTAAACGGCAGTAGCTGCACTGGATCTGAACCCTAGTCTTTGGACCACACAAGTTAATCTTCTAGGCCAGAAGTAAGATGGCTATGGATTGAGTGACACGGGAGGCTCCTGCCCTGCCTCAAAGGTTACCCTGGCCCTGGGATGTCTTTTTCTCTAAGGAGACAAATCTAAGTGTTCCCAAGCAGGTCTCCTCAGACAGGAGTTATGCAATGGCTTGGAGCAGTTCCATGTGACCCAGACTTGCTGGCTCCCAGCCACACACTCCTCACTGGCTTCAGCTGAAAAAAGAACAGGCAGTCACTGAGAGAGAACGTATGTGCTCTCAGCCTGCATGTGTATTTATGTGTGCAAACGTGTGCATGCCATCTAAGTGTGGGTGCACACACACTGCCTTTGTACAAGTGTGGGAACCATCAACACACATGTTTTTGCATGTGTATGTGCCCCCTATGCTTACATGTGGGTGTACCAACCACATGTGCATGAATTAGCTATGTACTTGGGGCCATTTACGCATACGTGTGTATGTGCGTGTGCTAGCTACACATACATGGATATGTGCCATCTATGTGTGTGTGTGATGCATGCATAAAAATGTGCATGCATGTGGGCCATCTATGCATGTGTGCATGCCATCTAAACGTGTGTGTCTATCTACATGTATTTGTCCAGATAGAGGCCATTTACATGTCTGTGTGACTATGGATGAATTCTGTCTACATATATAAATCTCTCTACATGTGTGTCTGTATTTGCCACCTGTGCTGGAGGTGGCATACAGAATTATAGGCACTGAGCACTTGAAAACCTGACCCTGAGTTCTTTTGAAATCCTAGCCCTACATGTCTGTCATTTACACTGTATGTCTGTGTCAGAACACGGGATAGATGGAGCATGAGTGTGTGTTTATGTAGTCTCATCTGAAAAAAAGAGCTTCAAGATACAATCATTGGGACAAAAAGTAAAAAACCTTCCACTTCCACCAGATCCAGCACCACAAACTGCTCACGCCATTACCATTCAACTCTGCAAAGTTAGGACAGACTGAGCATGTCACACTCAGGGCCTCCACACCAAATCTGCACCTCTCCCATAATCTGAATCATTTACGGCTTAACAGTTCGCAATTTGGAAGGTTCGCAGTCTCTGGCATCCTATCCTCAGACAAAATCTGCGTTGCATGGGTCTGTAAATGGCCCCACTATGCTCCTTGCAGTTTACGGGGTTTGGTGTGAGCAGGAGACGTGGACTCACCACCTTCTTCGGCATCAGAGAATGCAGCTTTCCTCCAGCTCTTCCTTCTGTTCTCATCCCCCTTCCCTGGGAGCCACAGTTGCAACAGTCATGTCAAAGCTGAGAAAAGGCTTGGAGCACTCATGGTTCTGTACAGTCAATGAAACACACACCCCTGCTCCTCCTACAAACAAAGACCCCCGGCCTGATTCTTCACTGCCCTGAGCTTCGTTCATCCATCTACCCCTGTGCAAGGTACACTCACATAGTAGCCTTGCCTACCCACTGTACACTGATGTTAATATCTACACAGGTTGCAGGGCTATGAAGAATCAACTCACAGTCTCACTGGGTGGCATCATGATCAAGCCACGAAGGGAGCTAAGTCTTGATCCCTTCTTTTAGGCACAAGCCCCATTGATTTACTTCAATACTGAACCCTACGATGGGATACAGTATGAGATAACGCCTTACAACTCTGCAGTGCCTCTCATCCCGAAAGGTTCCTCCATGTTTTAACAACAGTGTACAGCAATTCACCCCTGTGGACCAAAGCGCATCAATTGTTTTATGCTGGAAAGTGACACTCCAAGGCAACAAAGCAGAGAGGAATTAAAGGGGGCGCACAACTGTTCCGAAAACCTGGGACTGTGCTGCCCCAATTCGGAGTGGGAGCAACATTCAAAAGAACTGCTTTTAAACCCTAACTTTGACAGCTGAGTGCTGCAACATTTGGGTGGCAAATAGTGGCAGGATATGTGCATCAGAGGACAGCCACGTGGAAAGTCACACGTCTAGGAACAAAGAATGAAGGCCATGCTTATGGGATGGGAGCTCTATCCTGGAAAGCAGGGCCTCTCGGGAGGTGGTCCCGGTGGAAAATCAGCTGAACAGGTGCTCACAGGGCTGTGGCTGAAAGGGCTAATGGAATGCTTGGATAGATAACCACAGATTCTCGAGGAAATGTTGTTATGCCTCTGTGTCTGGCACTGGCATGACCATTGCTGAAGACCTGTGCCTGGTTTTGGGGCCCACAGTTAAAGAGGGATGTTGATAAATTGAACAGGGTTCAGAGAAGAGGTGTAAGAAGGATTAAAGGATAAGACAACGTGCCCTAGAGTGAGAATCTGTGAGCATAATCTATTCAATTTAACCAAGAGAAAGCTAATGGGTAACGTGTTCACAGTCTCCATGTAGCTGCATGGGGAACATAACTTTGATAACGGGCTCTTCAATCTAGCAGAGACACGTAACAAGATCTAGCAGCTGACAGTTGAATCTAGATGTAATCTAGAAATAAGGTATGAGTTTTTACAGGAAGTTAATTAACCACTGGAACAATTTACTGCAGGTGCTTGGGTCTCCATCATCAGTCCTTTCTGAATCAAGGGTGTGTGAGTAGAGCACATTTTTTTTAGAAAGACAAACAGAAATAACTTCAGGGGAGTCTTACGGCCTGTGTCATTCAGGAGGTCAGACTGGATGGTCACAAATATCTTTCTGCCTTTAGAATCTCTGACCCCGGTTGGATGTGCTCACTGTCAGCAAGTAACAACAGGAAGGGGCCGGGAGTTTAGGGGTTCTGAGTGGATATTTACTGTTCTAGGAGTTATGACATGAAATTAAGTAAAGAAAAATTTACACTAAATGGCAAAGCTTCTTAAGACTGAGATCTGCGAGGCTGACAGGAGGAAACTGGTCACTGCTTTCATTATTTGCATCACTTAAAAATGGCCTGGAATTGGCCCCCAGTGGCTGAGGGTCAACTTGATTGATTGATTGACGGGCTTCATTCTCCATGGCACTGCAACTCTCCATAATATTTTTCTAGCTTGGCACTATGTGTACATGTAACATCATTGCCTGGATGAATACACAACCCAAATAAGATGCAGACGGATCACGGCTCAAAGCCCCGCATTTCATGTGGGAAGTGTGCCTGATGGAAGGAGTTGAAGCGTGGGAGGAAAGGAACATCCATACTCTTCAACTTGCAATAGGTTGGTGAGTGGAAATCAAGGCTGGATTTAATGCTGGCCTGAGCAGCACTTACTCTTCTCTTCCGCTTCTGGACGGCAGGGAAGACATTGCAGAGCATCAGGAGAGCCAGCCACAGGGTGGCCCAAAGGGAATGGGAGTCACACTGCTGAGCCCTGAGAACCATATGGATCTTGTGGATCTACAGGGTTTGCCTCCTGTTCTGGACTCTAAATCCCTCTCCCGATGGGTACACAAGGGGTCATCTCCGATGCCTCTAATTGGCTAAGATTTTAGAGTCCCTTTCTTTAGGCTCTCCCCTGGAGGAAGCATGAGAGCCAGACCATTTAAATTTGATGGGATATGGCAGTCTGCTTGACTTGTCAAAACGGTTCTGAAGAGGTAGCTGCAATTCAAAGGCCACGCATAGTACGCTATCTGTGATCAATCACCGAGAGACACCTTGGTTCATGGCTTTGGAATAGAGAAGTTTAAGCCCAACAGTGGATTGAGCTAGTGTTTTTTTGCTGCGGTTTCAATTAAAAGCTGATATCCTGGTGCCACTGAAATCAACAGCAAAACTCCCAGTATTTCATACACTAAGATCCACTGAAGTTAGGACCAATATTTATGTAGGTTTTCCATTCAGTAGGGTTTTGCAAAGCTAGTAGACTTGTTTTTTCTTTAAATATTGACTGAAATGGCAGCATTGGAAACCCCAAAGCAACAGCATTGGGCTGGGACAATCAACAGAAAGTGTAAGTGATTAGAATTGGGGCCGCCAAATAGTTTGTTTTCACTGGCCATGCTGTGTGGAATCAAAAAATAAACTGGTGTCAACTGATAGAGTAGCTCAATGGAGTTAATTTGATTTAATCTATCTTCAGACTTAATCCAAGGTGTTAATATGACTATAATGAGAAATGTCTATTTGGTGGCATTCTTTACAATGTGATTCAGCTCTGGCAACTGACTCTTACGGGTGTCCGTGTTTCTCATGCTGGAATGATACCACCCTAGATCTGATCTGCTTACAAGTCAGCAGACGGTTATGCTAATGAGTAACCCTGAAAACCTTGCCTGGGATCTGAGAGTGAAGCTGGGCTCTCTCCGACTCATGCATCACCCAGAAATCTGAGCCTAAACTTTATCACAAACGTCCAAATCTGCCTTGAATCTTTTTGAAAGCTGGGAAAGTTTGGTTAACTTTCTGTTGGTTTGAACCTGATTTGCAATACCCCTGTCCTTCCTGGACACTGTTCTAGGAAACGACAAATGGCCAAGAGAGGCAGTTTCTGTGACATTTCTGGCTTCGAATGAATTCATCACTGGAAACCTGGCACAAAAGGTGACCTATGGCGGTTTTCCGAGTTACGAGGAGTTTTGAAGATGCTTTAGATATAGATATCCACCAACTGATGTTCTCCCCTCACTATGGACCAAATATAATTCCTGTTGAAGTCAGTGAAAAGATGCCCCCACTGGATGATACCCCCCCCCATCCGTGCTGCAAAGCATTCACCACCTTGTGCACTGCTGGACAGCCAGGACTGACAGTGGCATAAATTCTCACCTCACTTTCTGGATAACCTCCACCCCTCAAGAGTGGCAAAGCATTTTATTTCTCCCTGGTCAGGGGTTCGGTGATCCATCTTATGGCCAGTGGGCCCGGACTCTTTGTACTTGGTGTTGCCTTCTAATGGCTGGCTGCCTAAACTAACAGACAAAGCCTGTGACCTCTATACTTTATAAGTACAAGAAATCAAGGATTGCTGGCTATTCAGTGTGGGGACTCAACAAGCTGATAGATAGCAGGAGTGAAAAATCAGGGTAGGATGGATGAGAATTTGTATATACAAGACAAAGCCCCTAATACCGAGACAGGCCCGATAACAACGGAGACATCTGGTTATCCTACAGCTAACGGAGACATCTGGTTATCCTACAGCTTAAAGCACATTGGTATTCCTTGTAAAAGTGGGAGAATCTATAGGGGCAGCCGGTAACCCTCCCTGAATCTAGCAGCTCTGTGTACCATGGGTTTTGTTTGGGGCATTGCATGTCCAAATGACAAATGTTCTGCCACCAATGCGTTGGCCTCGTGAACTGGGCAAAGGGGGTGGTTTATCCAGAAGATTACCGAACAAAATCTATGTGATTTGGCCATGTGGCAGCTAAGAGCGAACAGGACTGGAGAACCATATACAGGTGTCTGGGAAGTTTAAACATCAAGGAGGTAAAAGGAACGTCTAGGAAAGCCCAAAGGGGGGTAACTAAGAATAGCTGGATGAAATGGAGCAAAGGAAATACTTGGTATGTTTACTATAAGAACTCTTCCTGACAGTGAGATCTCTAACCAGTGGATCATTACAGAAAAATTCTGAGGCAGGACAAAGTGATATCAGAATATGCAATATTATGCCCTGCAAAGTCAGGGGAAAGGGGAGTGAAAGACATAATCAAGCACCTATAATAGACCTATAAAAGTCAGGAGCGTGAGTAAAACAAGTTCTTGGGGAGCAACTGCTTTCTTGCCCCATTGCGAATGATGCCTGTGCCTATAATTTGGTGTAAACATGGGACCAGCGGGGACCCCACAACTACAACACCACTGCAAACTACAATTCAGTGGAACAAAAGAGAAGCTGAGAAAACTTCGTTGATTGAGGCATTTAAACCCAGACCATGAAAAGCCCCGGAAAAGAAGAATCTTGACTGGCTGCGGAAATTGACTAGATTGCCCAATAAGTCATTTCCCTTTCCCACAGCTTCCATGCTTCTTTAGTGGATCCAGACCCAAATCCTATAGAGACACAGCCTCTGAGAACCCTTCTGAGCCACTGCACAGATGATGCCAGATCCTGAGCTGTCAAAGTCTAAACTCTGCTGATGCAAATGATTAAAACCAGGAGAGAAATCCAATCTGGTCGGTGTGTACAAGCACAAGAAAGTGAGTTTTCTACCATGCAAACAGGTATCAGCTGCAATTAGAAAAACTCAAGACTTACATACAACTACTTTGATATTTGACCAACGGCTGCTGACAGAAGCCTCCCCAAACTGGCCCCAATTTGAAAATTGAAGTTTTGCCGCACACCCCTAGCTGGCGCCAAAATCAGAGGGTAGCGGCCCATCCACCGCACTCAGACCAGCACACCATTAGACATCTCTCTTGATTTTATTTTCTTGGAAGCGACTGCCAAGGTTATTTTATAAACTCCTTTCTATTTATAGTGCCGCTCAAGCAGTTCTAATGAGATAATCTGCTGGCATTTCACCCTCACTAATATTTACCTTGATGTTTAAAATAACATGTTCCAGGGGATTAAAAGGGAGAAAACCTTCAAAAATATAATCAAGGCAGAGAAACATATGACCAGCCCAAACTGCCAAATGCCTGATGCTGTTCACAAAATTAGCAGCAGCACTGTCGCTTTTTCAGGGCAGGCAGTTTATAACCCTCTCACCACCCAGTCCAGCAGGGAAAGCAAGCACTGTCAGTTCCAGAAGTCAGAGAGAATGAGTGCAACGTGTGCTTATTCTCAGGAACAAGGGCAACTAAGAATATATCATGCTGAAGCAGGGATTATAGCTTTAGATCTAGGTAATTAAGAGTTTCACCCCACAGTGGCTTTGCAAAAGGGCCTCTGATTTTAGAACAAACAACATGCAATCCGTGGGCTTAGCACAGAAAAAGAAGTTGATGTGTTTGGAAGAGACAGAGAGCAAATGCCTGACTCCTGCTGTTTGCAGACATTCTGAAACACAACTCTGAGTTTTTATGGAAACTCTGAATGTTGGAGGCGGGTGAACATGGTTTTCATTCTCATAAATGTTTTTCTTGCATGCAATATTCCTCAGCCTCATTCCTTCTACCTGACACAGTCTGGATTTCAAAGAATATTTGCATAACCCCCCTCCTGCAGCCCCCACAATGCCAGCCACACAGTGTTTGCTCTGCAAAGAGTTTTTTAAAGAAAGTTATTACCTTTTCTATCTTCTCCCCTCTTTCTTCTTTTCTCCCTTTCTAGTCTTTTAGTTTCTCTTCTTTTCCCCAGCAGTGGCCAAAAGCTTCTCTCTCTCTTCTCTCCCTTCTGCGTGTGTCAGAAACTTTCCAGGCTGAGGGTGTGTGTCGCGCTTCCTCAAGTCCCAGCAGAATAGTCCTCTTCTGTCAGAGACCACGACTCTTGAGTTAGAGGCTTTGCTAAAAAGTCTCCTTTCAGGAAGTCAGCAGTAATAAGAGAGCAGCTTGCAGCAGGCAGCATGGATAGGGGCTGTTAAAAAAAAAAAAAACCAACCTCCACTGGCTCAGGAATTTTGCCAGGGACACACACACAAAAACGTCAAAACCCCACAAGGCTGTAAAAGCCCTGCCCAAACTGATGAAATCAATGAAGAAGGCCGGTCTTGTGGGCTGCAGAATAAAGCTAGCCAGTCTGACTGTTCTAAAAGAAAGCACTCAGTCCCTTACTTGAATTAATGTGACCATCTTTTCATTCTGTTTTTGTGCAGGATCTATCACAACCGGGTTCTCCTCTGTGACTGGCACTCCTAAGGGCTTCCACAATTCCATATCATAAAGAATCATAAGAATAAATGATCAGGAAATTAGAAGAATGGACCTGAAAGTGATGTGCAGTAGATGTTTTAGAAGTTGAACTGGTGTCCTTTCTCACAATGAATAAAGAAAATCAGAAAAAGCCCCTCACCTTCCCTGTTAACTCCTGTTTTTTTTCAGGGAAGATTTTACCTTCAAAATGCCAGAAATGTCAAATCTGGTCATCACTGGACTTTTTAGTCATGGGGGGGTGGGGGTGGAATTTGGTTCTGTGACATGGACATCCTTTCTCCAAAATGTTATTAGGCATTGCAGTTAAATAACAAAACATTGTGTTCGTTAATATCTGAATAAAAATCCCTCCCCCTTTCAGTTACTCCACTTTCACTCTTCTGGCTCCTGTGATGTCATAATTTTCCTCATGCTCTAACTGCCATCTAGTTTTCCAGGGTAGACCAGTCCTCAATTTATAACATAAAGAGCAGGACAACAAAAATCTTGGGTGTGTGAAAAAACCTTTCAGGTCTCTTATAAATCAGAATGCAGCAGTAAAGGAGACAAGCCCATTTTCCCCGTCCCTTTAAGAGGAAAAAGTCAAATAGCTACATATAGAGACTAGGGTGAAGAGTTAAGTACCTGGGACATAATACTTTGCTAAGGATAGATTTAAATGTTAGATAATATTTAAAGGCCAGACCAAGTGTAGGATTGGCCTATTCGGTGTATTGATCCCCATATGTCCATGCATGGAGACGGAGGGTTAAGGAAAGAGGATTCCCAAACTGTCCAAAAGTTCAGCCTGAACTTTTCTCTGAGTTAGGGTTCCAGTTTGTAAAGATGTGGGGGCGAGTCCATTCACAGAGCCCAACCCCAAATGCTGGGGGTGTTTCATGCTAGGGCAGTAATTTGAGCCCCACCTCTTTACAAAGGTTCCAATCCCAAAAGGGGATGAGGGGGCGGGGTGGAGGGGAGAGGAGAAGTTATTTAGCATAATAAAATGGGATTTTAACTAGGGGTTATGGAGTGAAATAAAGCAAGGCAATATTTAAGCTGAATATCAGAAGGAACTTCCTGAGCATCAGTCTATTAGCGCAGGGAATCATCTCCCCAGGAAGTCTCTGTCCCACAAAGGCCCAGACTGTGTCCATGAAGGAATACATGACAAGCTCTCACCTAGAGCTGGCCCAAGGGGTTTTGACACCCTAGGCAAACTGTGACTTTGGCACTCCACCCCCACATTCCGTAGAGAAAAAAAAGATAGTGAGGGCTCCGCGGCAGCTGGCAATGGATTTAAACCTGGCGAACATAATGGCGCTTGTGATTGCCTTCTAGGGGCTAGACCAAATACAGGAGTTTGTGAGTCTGCAGTTGCATCTTCGCACAGGAGCCTGGTTCCTGAGTTCTGCAGTGTAGATGCAAACGCGCTCTTCCAGCCAGAGGCCCTGAGTTCAGCTCCCACAGATGATTTGAGCTGGTGTGATGGGACGAGGGTCGATCCATCAGTGAGGGATTGTCGCCTTTGTGCACAATTCAAGCTTCCCCTGCCAGATAGCTGGGAAGGGCCCAACTGACTCAGCACAAGGGTGACAATGCTAAATCATTCACTATCTTGGCAGAACTAGCTCAGAATATGCTTCTGCCTCCCGATTGCCTCAGTGAGACCATGGAGAGATCACCTCCGCCCTGCTGGTGGCTCGGCTGCTTCTATTCCCGCTGTTGCACATGCACCCTTCAACCAAGGACCGATATATGCATGTTACAAAGCCATGATTACATTCTGAATGCCCTGCTAGGAGATAAAGCCTCAGGCAAGAGGCTGAGACTCTGGAGGGTGGGGACGGGTGGGTAGGTCACCCACAGACACTTTTTGAAGCATAGTCAGCAGCAGCAAAGATTAGAGCCGCCGAACTCTCTGTATGAGGTGACGCTCCAGAACCGAAAACACCAGGCAAGAAAATGCCTTTTCATTTATAAACATAAAGCCCCAAAGGAACTGGACATCTATTAAATAAAAGCAGTTCAGAGAGGAGGTGATTGTTGGGTTGGATTCTTGGCTAGCTCCCTTGGTGGGTGGGAAGAGCGGCTTCCTTCCTCTCCCTACAGTTCATGAGGTTTGGCCATTGTATGAGGCCCCAAAGTACATGCGCAAAAGCGCAGCAAAACAAAGTATTTGGGGGCTTAATTGTCTCATGGAATTGCTTCTGGCCAAGAGAAATCTCACTAATTGCATTGAACATGGCCTGAAGCCAGCAAAGGACTTTCGAATGGCTTCTCCCTTTTAAAGCTTGTCATCAAGCATGCTTCATGTGTAATTACGAGGAAATGAGTTTGCAAACATACATCTTTCCTGCTCAGGAATTTGCTGTCCTGCGTTATCTCCCCCAACACTTGTTTTTCTCCCCTTTGGGCAGAGATTCTTCTTGTATCGGAGGTTAGATTTTATGGTTTCTCAACTGATCTGCGGAGACAACGCCAGAGACCATATCGTAACATACAAGAGGGCAAAGTTAAAGGACCGTAGGCTTGTACGCCTGGTGCTCAAAGCTTCGTAGTTCTGCATCTGAGCACAGAGCCATTCTGGGGGACTGTCTTCTGCCCGCTCTGCCCATGCCGCCTCCCTGTCCTCGGAGGGCACCTAGCCAAAGTGGCTGGGACTGGCTGTTGTTCACAGCCCGAGGACAAGCATAGAGAGGAGCAGGTACTCCTGAAGGGAAGAAGACCAGAATCCCAATCTGCACTTGTTTCCTGGGGTATGTCTACACTAGCAATTTAGGTCAACTTAAGGACCCTAAAGTCAACCTAAATTACTACATGTCCACACTGGGCTTTCATTAAGTCGACTTAATAACTACCCCTCCTTAGGTCGACTTAAGCCTTAAGTCGACTTCTTAAGTTGACTTAAGGATGGTGTGAACGAGGAGTAGCCCTTAAATTGACTTTATTAAGTCGACTTAATGCCAGTGTGGACGCCTAGGTCCAATGTTAAGTCGACTTAATAAAGTCGACTAAAAGGAGCCACTTTGTTAAGTCAACTTAATAAGGTCGACTTTAAGTTGACTTAACTTTTTCTAGTGTAGACATACCCCTGGTGTCCAGAGCTCTTCTCACCATGGAGACTAGATAGCAAGTGTGAAAATTTGAGACAGGGCTGGGGGGGCTACCACGCACTTAAATAAGAAAAAGCCCGGGTTTATCTTGCATATTTTGACCCATTGGAAATCCGCAGAAGCAGCACGGATAAGATTCAGGGCCAGCTTCTTCCAAAGCAAAGGCCTTTGTCTCTGGAGCAAATGGAGAACCTCCATCAACCTGTGAACAGGACATGGGGGCAGACGCACAGCTGTATAGTTCAGATACTCTCCAGTAGAGGGTAGCAGTTATGAAATGAAGATTTTGGGAATGACTGGCATCCAAACCCCTCCATTTGACTAACTACAAACACAGCTGTTTCTGGAGCCTCTTTCTCTTGCAATGAAGAATTTTGGTCCTGTTCCCAGGAATCTCTCAGAATCCCACTCCTCTGGCTTTGCCGCAATCCCACTGGCTTGGACAGGGACAGTTTGGCGCTCTGAACCAGCAAGAACCTTAAAGCTGTTCCGTTAAGGACACCACAAATGATCAGTTACACAGCGCCCTCGTGTGCCAGCCCCTGGCAATAGTCACATAGGGATTCCGGCTACCGTCGTATTTCAAACGCACTCAATACTTCTCATATTTTCCGCACAAGATGTTGTCTTTGGCCTGAACAGAAACTTTTGCACGAAGGTCCAGGCGGCTTAGTTGTCCCCAGTAGTTAAACGTGGAGATCCCACAGAGCTGCTGTACGGAATCTGATTTTGTCCCTCTAGAAATGCAAACAGGCACCCTTACGGCCTGATGCACAAGGCTGGGTAGGGCTATCAGATTCCTGCAAAAGCAGCAGCATGCTCATGAGGGGGTTTTTTTTTGGGGGGGGGGGGGGGGGAGAGCCCCACAGTTACAGCATGTGGGATAATTAAAGAGCCCCTGAAAGTGTTTTAGACCATGTGATGTTGCTTTGTGACACAGTGTTGTGACATTGTCTCCTTCTGTAGGAATATGGCACCAGGGGATGAACAGGAGGACACCCCAACAAGACGCCACCAAGAAGGGCGTGCTGCACAGTCCTTGTGCTGGGCTGTAATTGTTTTGCATGACAGTGAAATAAATACAGGAACCAGGTGTCTCTGTGATGCCGGTCTACTCTTTTCTGGGCTGAGATCATGGTCCCTGCTATCTTCATTTATTCACTTCTGCCCTGTAGCCCCGCAATCCTCTCAGCCAAAAATCCTTGAACCTCACATGTGTGCCAGCCAACATCCTGCTCACCTGATTGCACATTACCCACTCCCCACTTCATATGTCTCATCTATTTAGCTTGTCAGCTACTCAGGCCATGGATTTTCTATGTTTGTGCAGCACCTAGCACAACCGGGCTCTATATCAGATGCTACCCTAATAAATAACAACTAATTCACTTTCTCCGTACCCTTTGGCATGCAAATGTTGCAGAGCTGAGATCGGCAAGTGAAACTGACACCCTTGGTTTTCATAGTCTGAGCTGAGCAAAATGCAAAAAGGAAGCAAGCTACCAGCTCCAATAGGAATAAATAGATCCGCTGGGAAAAATTCTGTCAGTCCATTATTCTCAGGTATTACTTGTCATGGAGCAATGAAAGGTGAGTTGATGCCACCTTAACCATACCTCCAAGTTGTAGTGGGTTTTGCTGTGGAGAACCAAGGCGTAGACTGAAAGTGTTAAGGACAACTGATGGGTTTGACAACATGGCTTATTGCCCAGGTCTAATGGGGCTTTGAGCACAGGCCAAATGTGCAATTACCATGGAGAGGAAGGGCCCTTGGCTGAGGCTAAATCAGGACACAGCAAGGAACGGCCCAGGTTGCCAGTGGAGTTTGGTAGGTTTAATAATACTCCTATCACCACACCGTGCAGCATCCGGTACAAAACACACAGAGATAGCTGTAGTCCCTTGCTCACTATAAAACTTAGTTTGCTGGTTGATTTCCTTCTCAACTGCAAATCCCTCCCCGTTTTCCCTTTGCCACAGTCTCCGTTATACAAAGCTGGCTTCCTTCCTTGGCTTTCTTTGATCAAGTCCCAGGAAATGACTGCAGCAACACAGAGACCTTTTAACACCAGCCTTTAGCACATCAACCTTTTGGATTCTGACTTCACAGTGGACATCAGGAGTGGCTCCACTTCCACCAGTGTGTGCAACCAGAGTGAGCTGATAGGCCCCAAGGCCTGGTACTTGTATGCTTTGCTACTACTCAGATGCCGGAATTTCTGATCACCTCCCAGTAGTGAATGTATTTATCCACACAAGACCCCATGAGATAGGACAGGTCCTACTCCCAGTTCAGAGACGGGGAACAGAGGCCCAAAGAAACCAAGGGTACATCTACACCAGTAAATTAAGTCAACTTAAGCATGCTTAAGTCAACTTAATTTACTCTGCATCCACCCTGGCATTTCCTTAAGTCGACTTAAGCTGCTGCTTAAGTCGACTTAAGGAAATTCAAAGTCAACTTTATAAAACCTCCTATAAAGTTGGCTTTGACACTTAAGTCGACTTTTTAAGTCGACTTAAGCTGTGTGGACGCCCTTAGTCGACTTAGGGCACGAGGGAAAGGAGCTTCCTTCTCGCCGGGACCGCTGGCTGGAGCGCGGTCCCAGGGAGAAGGAAGCCCCGCGCTTCAGCTGCCGGCTGCTCAGCAGCTGGAGTGCGGGTCTCCCACTCTTCCTCCTGGCCGGGACAACTCGGGTCCTGGGGAGTTTTCCCCGGGACCCAAGCGGTCCCATCTAGAAGGGTTCCCTTCTGCCCGGGACCTGAGAAGTCCAGAGCAGAAGGGAGCCGAGTGGTCCGGGGCAGAAGGGAGCTCCACGCTCCCTTCTCCCCCAGACCGCTCAGGGTCTTGCGGGGCTGGCTCTCCCTGGACCGAACTAGTTGACTTAGAGAGTCTAGTATAGACTCTCTAGTCGAGTTAGTAAGGCCCACTTTAAGTCGACTTAGGAGTCCTGTGTGGACTCTCTAAGTCGACTTAATAAGGTCAACTTAAAGTCGGCCTAAATTCCCCAGTGTAGACATAGCCCAAGTGATTTGCCCGAAGTTCCACTGAGAGCTGGTGGTGGTGCAAGGAACTGCCTCAGGTGTTCCAAGCCCCCGGGTTGTTCCCCAACCACTGGGCTTTCCTTCCTCTCCTCACCAGCCTGTTGATTTTGAATCCAGATTACCTCATTACCCTGGGCTTTTTTGTGTGTTATTTTTTTTCCCCACGAGGCCCTGATTTATGGACATCATTTTGCCTTCCTCAGCTGGCTAAAGTGGTGAGTCGAGACAACATAAGGCTGTTTAAAATCCAAGAATCTGCATGAACCCTGAGCCAAAGTCCACCAGAGCTAATGAATGGACAAGCTTTGGATGTGGCCCTTGGACGCTCTGGCTAATCCAACCGCATGTATCCTTAAAATTTCTGGTCTGAAGTGCACTTAATTAAGGAAGGCTTCTAGACTTGGAAAGAGATTAATGGTGGCAAAGAGAACTGTTTGAAGGCATCCAACAGGGAATGCTGCCCCAGCAGAAGTAGAGGAATGGCAAGACTGATTTATACAGCATCGCTGGAGGCAGCGATTTATAAAGCACAGGACAAAGGAGGCTGATGTGGAAACATATGGGAATCATTTATGAATTATAGTGATGGGTCTGGGATGAATGTATGAAAATATATCACCCTGCTACACTCTGTTGGAAGGATTGCTGTCCAGTCAACCTTTCTTCTTAAAGGATGCATTCGGCTACCAAGTTATGTATGTATGTTTCTGTCATTTTTTGCAGGGATTGTGGGACTGACTGGCGTGCTTCTGATGTGTTGTAGAATTAGGGCTGAGTCAATAGCTGGGCTGCAAACATGTTCGCAGATGGGGGGACCATTGTAGTGTAGAGAAATGAGCAGTGTGTGTGCACACCACTGTCTTCTACTGGAGGGAAGAAGAATTGACCAGCTGTGTGTCAGAGGTTTTATACTACCGAACAGAGCTTTTTTTTTTTTTTTTTAAACAAAAACAAGTGCTGATATTCATATCTTGATAGTAAACTTGAAAAATGCCTCTCCTGCTCCTCTTCTTCCAGCAGCATGCTCCTTTCCCCTGCTGACCCCGCTCCTCAACTGGGCATTGGGGCCAGCAAAAAAGGTGCCAGTACTCCACACCCCTGTGTACTATCACAAAAAAAGCACTCCTACCGAGAGATCTCCCTGACTTCCATTTAGCTCAAGTGCTCTGTGACTTTAGAACAGAAAACTCTGGGTCCTAATCCTATTGAGGCTGGGAAGTTTTGAATGGAGATGGCATGCAACACAACAGGCCTGTCCTGTGTTTAATGTTAAATCTTTAAATGTAGGCTGACGGTCACAATCTCATGCTGGTGAAGAACTAAATATAAGAAAAGAAATCCCAGGCTGGAACCTGGCCATAAAACGCCATAAGGAGAAGCAACATTCAAGGGCAGCTTTATCTTGTACTGTGCCTTTCACTCATCCGAGGACCTTAAAACACTTTACAAACATCAGTGGATTAAGCCTCTAACCATTAGTCTGGTGAGACTCGACATTTTCCATGCATGCACCCTCTCTTCACACCAGGACGCTCCCTGGAATGGACAACCAAATCTAGCTGGGATCTAGCTCTGATCAGTCTAAGAATGGCAGGGTGTGACCCACAAGTTCAGAACTCCTCCACTATACATCTCGATCCCATCTCTTTAATAGACATTATCTGACCATGCCCATCACAGGGAGGCCCAGCGGGGTTTCTATATGAGGGAAAGGGACTTTGTCACCAGAGCCTCTAATGGACTGAATCAAATCCATTCATGTGCTTGTGCTGCCCTCTAATGGCAGGAGGTCTATGAAGAGGACAGAATCCAAAATCCAAATACAGCTGAGCTAATGAAGATTCTCCTGTTTCCTTGAAGGCTGGGATGCTGGAGGCAAAAGGTGGTAAACTTTTTTCTCCACACCGTGACTGTGATGCGTACCGGGCCTGTGCTTCGCATCTTTTCAGAGTGGGCTCCACAAAGCCATCAGAAGGAGGAATGCAATAGGACAAAATGTATCTACTGGACCAAGATTTCCCAAGCAATGGCCATCACCTCTTCCATCTCTTGTGAGGTTCTGTGGGAACCAGGATGTGAAACACCTGTCACATGATAAGTGAAACTGGAGAAAGAGGCTATGTGGGATGTTTATCCTGGATCTTTTCCATGCAGTGGCCCAGAAGATGGATAAAGTAAAAGCTAGCTTGTGGAGACCCACCACTAGCAGTGTTGGTCCAGGCCTATGATTTGTACACTTGGGAGAAGTAATGGTTAAAGGGAAACTATAGGACAAGGACGTGGTGTTAGAAAAATAGCTGCGGCGTGGGAAGTCAAGGAATCAGTCTGGTAAACAAGAACACGGCGCAGCTGCGCGATAAGGAACTGTGGGCAAATGACCGGGTCAGGAACTGAAACTTTGCTGACTTGGATGTGAGCCTGGTGATGTGGAAAGCTACTGAGTACACAATTTGTAGGGTATAAAAATGGCTGTGATCTGCTAATAAAATGATTTTGTGCTTGCCTTAGCCGGAGTCCGTGCCTTCATAGACCACACTAGCTGGACTTTAACTCTAGCACGCTTCTGAGTCCACGGAGAAAGAGGTGTTGAGCTCAATGAGAACCTCCCGACGTGACTTCTGGGAGCTCACAATGAACTATTGTTCTTATTGATTCTGCCGTGTAAATGGACATGGTGCTTTACTCAGAAGGTAGGGAGGTCTCTTTCCACTGACAAATAGAGCAGAGGTGCCTGGTTGGGAATGGGATGTGGACCCTTTCACCTCTCAAACAGAGATTTACACCCAGCTGAGGGATAACCATTTGTCTTTCCCACCTGAGGACTGTGGTCTAAAATGAATTTTGGGGATCTCAATCCAGAGCTTCGCAGACAGGTGTCCACATCACAAAAGGTCATTAGCAGAGCAACATTTCCAGCCCTTTCTTGGAGGTCACAAGGGAGGGTTAGGCACAGATTCCCCAACTGCCCTTTAGTCCCCAATGATTTACAAGTAAAGGGGCGAGGCATGTTAGTGAGGTGCATTTGTGCAAAAAAGATAGCATCCGCTCCATGGATAAGCAATGAACGTTGCTTTCCAGGCAGAGAACGTCACTGCACAGCTTTCCCCAACATTAGATTTACTTAGGAGCACAAAGTCTCTTCACCAACTTCATTTGATTTTGTTTTCCTCCGTAACAGACAGTTATGTAACCATGTTGAGCTGGTTCTGAGAATTCTGTTCCCCTTCAGAGCTGCAGAGCTTTCTTCTTTTCTTTCCTTTCCTGTCTTTGCAACAAGGAAATAGGTCACATTTCAAAGAAACCTATAAGCGAGGCTTTGTGAATGTCAGTCAGCACAGGGGATGGGACGTGGCCTGATTCCCTCTCACTCTCTTCCGAAATCACCAGGTCGCTTTTATGCCCAGGAATATTGTTACTTTCTTTCTGTGTGTTTGATGTAAAGAAATCCATCAGAGATCCTTGCCCCATCTGCAAAGCCAGGTAAGCTGTGGTGCGTGGCTCCAGGGGTATCAGTAGATGAAATGCGATATTGCTGCTACGGTCCCATTCTCTTACGGCTTCTATCCACCCTCAGAACCCTGGGGGCCCTGTTAAGTATCACTGCAAATGCACTGAACCTGTTTCAACCTGACATGGTTCCAGTTTTATCTTGGGGGTTACTCAGTTGATTTTTGGAGCGTTACAGCAAAACAAAATTGAAGGAAGGCTGGAGTGTTTCAGGGGCCAAGAGTTTTCTTTTCAAAACAGAGGGGAGTTAGACAGCTTGCAATATTGATTTAAATGGTCTGACATCCTGTTAGACGTGGGTACTCAAACTTTGGATCCACTCCAGTGCCTTCTCTCCTATCTAACTGGAATCCAACCAGAACCTTTGGTTCCCATTAGCAAAATGGGAAGGGGAGCATGGTTGAGATTCCCTGACACCTGTTCATGAACACCTTTAAATAAATAGGCAGCCTTCATAGGCTCCCCACTTACAAATATCAATACAAAATATGCTCCACAAGACAGGCTGTTGGCAAATCGTCATCCATTTCCTTTAATTTCTTTATCATCTCATTTCTGATTGCTCTGCCTTCTCTGGTGAACGCAGGCAACATTGCAAAATCTCATCAATTCCAGCATGGTCCAACATGTTATGAAACAAAATGGAACAAAGGAAATTTGAGGTTAAGCTTCCGGAAACCTTTCTTAATGGGCAGATCTGTTAGCGTGGAATAAGCTCCCAAGGGAAGGAGTGGAAACCACATCATGTGGGTCCATTATAAGCAGATCTGGACAAAGGACTGGAGAAAAGATGACAGGGAAGGCTCCAAAACAGATTTTTGCCACCCTTGTTTCTGATTTCTGTGGTTTTTCCATTCATTACCCTTTCTCCCTTGGAGTTGAGGAGTGGCACAGCTTCCTGTATGGCATGCTGACAGATGCTTTGGCATCAGAGCGGAGGAATACATAGCTTCATAAATTAATAAGCATGAAGTCACAATTGCATTAAGTGTTCGCTTATAAAATGCAGTGGTTTTTTAATGATGTTTCCTAAAGGTTATTTTCCACCAAGACCATAATTAGGAGAAGAAATGTGACCAGGTCACTCCTGTCTTTGGGCATGTGTGTTCTAACCAACCACTGCAGTGGGCACATTTAATCTTTAATTGACCCATGCCTGGAAAACAGTATCTGAGAGGCTTCTGGGGAGAACGTTAACCCTTGGCTACCTAGCCCTGCCTCAGCCTCTGCACAGCAATAGAATGGGGCTGGGACCTGTTATGAGCAAAGTGAGCCGGTAAACGTGATGTGCTTTGGACATGGGTTAAGGGCCGTGTTGTGATTTGCACTGGGTACCAGGTGAAGTTGCAAGAGCTTGGGAAGATTGACTCAGTACAAGAATGGCAATAAATACCTTAGCCAGGAAGGGTCAAGACTAACACAAACTTTGGCCAGTTGGGGACAGCATCACAGGAAGGAAAGAGGTCAAGATCTGGCCAGGTCATGGAGCCTGAAACATTTTTCACTCCAATGATGATCTTATAGGTCAGAGTTGAGCACCATGTTACTGGGAAAAAGGGCGAGAAGCTTGTATTTTGCTTGTGTCCAGCTAGGTGAATACTTATGTAAGTGTGTTGGGGGCCACAGAGACATGGTTTTCTTTACAGAATGTGTGAAATCAATCAGGGCCCCATTTGCTAGGCAGTACGCCTACCTAGAAGGAGACAGTCTGACTGAAGAGATTATGGTCTAAGTATAAGACTAGAAGTAAGCGGAGTGGGGTGGGGGTGGGGAGCACAAGATTCATGTCACTTATTTATTAACTACAGTGAGAGAAAAGAAGGAAAGCCATAAGCTCTTTTGGAAAGTACAGCTCCTAAAGGAGGATGACCCAGTGGTTACAGCATCAGCCTAGGTCTTGGGAGGCCTGCGTGCAATTCCCTGTTCGACCCCAAACTTCCTGTGTGAGTGTAGGTCAGACACTTGGCATCTCAGTTCCCATTTGTGCAACGAGGGAAATAAGCTCTCAGGTGGCGCTGTGAAAATAAATATATTAAAGACTGTGAGGCTCTTGGATAGGACGGTGATGCAGGCCAAGTAAGTACCTAAACAAAATCTGCACTGTCTAGTGAGACAGATCTTTCAGTGCCTTTTACCCCACAGCACTTTACAAACTGCACTAGGACTGCATCCTCTTCCAGTGAAATGCGGCACTCTCTGGTGTGAAACGTCAACCGTTCTTAACAAACAACAAAAGTCAGAGAGCAAAGGATACCATGAGAAACAGCAGTGAGAGGCAGAATATTCTTATCTAAGCTGATATTTTGCCTCATACCTTGTGGTCAACACCCTTGGTTATACAAGAATGACTATGAGATCTTTGATGACCACACACGATGGCCTTGGCTATGCATCTCCTCTAAAAGTTAGCACCCCAGATGACTTGCATCTCTCCCACCCCAGAGGAGCATGGCTTCATTACTGCTCCAAAGGAAAGAGTGCCTCCGATTCCCTGCACTGACCTGGAAAGGCCAGTCCATGGTGGACCGGATGTGCCTCAAAAGTCTCCAAGTTCAGAGGAGTGCAGCTGTAAGGCCCGACAGTCACAGCGCCTGCCCACAATCTGTGCTTGAACTGAGTAAAGGGAACAGAAGCAACCTAAATGTTAGAGCCTAGACAATCCCCTTCCTTTCTCATGTGCTGCCGCCCGTTAGCTGCTGGCGTGGATCTGGGTTGTAATTTGCAGTTGCTTCTGTGCAGTACAATAACTCATACAGGCTGGTTATTTGTCTGTCAGGCTGGTACAGCAAAGCATTTTGCTATTTCAAAGTAGTCCTGAGAGCCACCGTGGGCACAGCTCTGCTGTTAGGGCATGTGGTAGCACACGACGCAGGATCTATAGGGGATCTTGAGATTCCCCATCCAGTGCCATAGAGACATCCTCCAGGGTGGCTCGCCTCGCCCACTGCCTGCATAGCTGTGCCTATGCACTGTTTTGATGAGAGCTACTGCCAGAGCGAAAGGACTGCAGGGCTGACTGGCAATGGGAATTTAGTTTGCAAGCAGCTATGTCTAGGCGTAGTGATGGCCAGGCTTACAGGAAAGCAGCCGAATTGAAGGCAAAACTTCCACTTGTGCTTACAACCCACAAAGCCCATGACACGTAAGCACGTGCTTAACTGTTTGTCTGAATCAGGGCTAAAAATGTTTGCCAAGGACCCATTGCCACACAGCAGATGCTAAGGGCTTTCAAAATCCAGCACCCACCCCATTTCCACAAACCATGCAAATAATTAGCGGTGCATTTGCACACTAAGCATGGACCATTTCACACAAGAAATGGCAGTAACTGTACCCAAACATCCGTTTGCAGGTACAGTCGCCTGCTTTGCACAGGGGTGGGCTGGTCACGTGCAAACATCTGCCTGCACATCAGCGTCTTTAACATTTTGCGAGTGCAACAGAGCTGATGAAGTTTGAATCTTTATCCCCTGATGCATATGAGTACCCTCTACAAAGGAGAGGGCCTGTGAAAGTGTCTTTTAGGCATGTGCATTCATGTGACTTTCATGCACGTCTTTGGAGATTAACAAGAAAGAAAACAAACCCATTCTGCTGAGAAAACCGGTGTTAGTTGAATGCGCTCCTCCAGACTCACAGCAGAATGATATGGGTGTGGCCAATTTGCCTTTTTTGCTATTCTGTTTGCCCTGATTATAACCTTCACAAAAATGGAAGTTTTTAAGTCTCACCTCTGTGCAATACCCTCCCCTCACTCCCCCTCCCCCCTCCAAGCTCTATAACTTTCAACCAGCATCAGTATTTCAAAGCAGATTAAATACAGGAAGCTAGATTTTTATTTACATTAAGGGCCCGGGCAGCATAAGATCCCTTGGTGTAAATGAAAGTCAGGCCTTACATTTGATGCTTCCTTTAATTAGTCTTAATCTGGCATCACTGTTTGCAAACCCAGGACCCTAAAATTAGGCACCTAGTTGTAAGGAAGTGAGGCATCCAGTTCTGAGTGAATTTCAGTAGGACTTGGTTGCATAAGTCCCACGGGCTTCTTGGAACTCCTCTCCTTAAATTCATATAATGACACCTAAATCAATGGCCTGATTTTCAAAGGCTCTGGGGACACCCAATGAGACCAGGCTGCACTTTTTTCAACAAATGTTGTTTTGTTGAAAAATGCCAGTTAGCTAAAACAGAAGCTTTTGGCGGAAATGGGCCAGTTTCGACTAATCTGTTGGCTAGAAAAAAATATCAAAACCAAGTTTCAAAATGCTCGAAACTGAACATTTCAGCATTTTGAGAACAAACAATTCCAAATTTCCGGTTTACAATGATTTTTCATTTTGAAATTAAAACCATACTAAGAGTTAAAAAAAGCTGTCAAAACTGAAATGGTCCCAGGATATTAGAGAAACAAGCTGGATGAAGTAATATCTTTTATTGGTCCAACTTCTATTGGTGAGATATTACTTTAACCCACTTTGTCTCTCTGCAACCAAAACAAAATGTTTCAATTGACCTGAACAGATTTTTTTTGTGTGCAAATCTTGTTCATGGGACTTTTTGTCCCAGTTCAGGTTGGAAAAGTTTTTTTGATATACTGAAAATTTTCACAGGACAGGAAAACCGCTTTTCATCCAATTTTACTCACAATTCCCATATAGGCTTGGATTTGAAATTACCCTATGGGAATTAGGGCCCATTGACTTTCAGGGTGATTTAGGTGCTTAATTTCCTTAGGGAACATCTACAGTGTAATAAAAGTGCTGCCGCAGAATCTCAGAGGCTGGGCTTCAGAGTCCAGGCTCCTGGTCAATCAGCCCCCACCCTGTTCCCAAATCCCTTGCTCTTTTAGGAAAAAAACAGGGCTCACAGCACAGGCATCGCCCTCCCTAAAAATTGTGCCCCCCTCTTCCGCCAAGTCCCCGCCTTTCAGAAAAAAGGGCCTACCGCACGGGAAGTGGGGAACGCAACAGCAACAATGCAGGGAGCAGCGAGCACCAGCAGTAGAGCAGGAAGTGGGGAGCAGCAGCTGCAGCCATGCGGGGAGCATGTCTGGCAGTAGCAGGGGACGGTGACAGGAGGCGGGCAGCGGCTGCTTCCATCTCCGGGAAGGGGAGAGCTGGACCAGCTCTCACCCCTGCTCCGCATCCCTCCATGATCCATCTTGGGGCACGCCCCCACTTTGAGAACCATGGGTCTACACTATTTTTACAACTGTAGTGCAAGCCAGAGTCAGTTGACCTGGGCTCTGAAACTTGCTGCCACAAAGTTTTCTGTAGTGTAGACATGCTCTTCGGCTCCTTGGAAAATCTTCCTGTAGATGCCTAAGCCTTGTCTACACTGGGGGTGGGGTTGTAATTTGATTTTAGGCTGTCAAATTATACAAGGCGACGGCGAGTGATCACATCAAATTGCTTGCTCAGGGTCTCCCGTTCCCACTGCTCACGTTACTTCCTGAAATGCATTACACTGTGGGTAGTAGGCATAAGGGCTTGCGGGGAGGCAGTCGTCCTCTGCTCATTCCCCCGCCCCTCTTCTCTAGAGAAAATAAAAAGCAGGAAAAGCTTTCCTTGCTGTTTCTCTGCCACAGGCAGGACAGAGAGGGACAGTGCTTCATGCAGAGAGGAATTAACTGAAAACTTGCAGCAGGAAGGAGCTATATTGTCATGGTAAAGGGACAGGAAAAACTGCTAGAGCTATTCTCTGGCTACATGGCCCTAAATCAGAATTGTAAATTTCAATCTCAGTGCGTTGCCACTTGCAGGGTGTGGTGTGAGCAGGTCGAATTACAGTTGCATTTTTCTCGAATATCCTCCTCTGACAGTGGAGAGACAGGCTGCAGAAGGTCAAAGTAAGCAGCATTATGTCAAACTTTGCTGTCAGTGTAGACCAGGCCTAACTGTGGATTTCTCTGTAGGAGGCTTGTTGTTCAAGCACCAGACCAGCAGGAGCAGGAGACACCTTTGGGTTTGGCATGAATCAGAGTCATGTTCACCGGTCTGCCCTGACTGCTGCTGGGGAAATGATCTGCTAAGGTGGGCATATAACTGCTAGGGCAAGGAAAAGCAGCTGGAAGGCACTGGTGAGCCTGGCCCTTCATCTTTATGCCCATTTTCTCGAGTTCTACAGGAACAAACAGGTGCTCAGAAAATAACACATGAGCTAAGAGGCACAAAATCAACCTGGAAGTTCAGACACACATTCACTGAACTCCAGACAGATGCCTGTTCGGCTGGCACTGGCTAGAAATTTCGCCTTGCTTCTAGGCCAAATTCCACATGGGAATCTGATGGTAAAACATTAACATTACATTGGTAGTAGCTCATATCAGGCCCGATATCGCTCCCATCAAAAGGAATGGCAACATTCCCCGTGGAAGAAGGATCCTGGTTAAGCTTCCTCTGGTTGGAGGACAATAATATTTATTGCAGGATGATCATTTTTATTTAAAATCTTTACGAGCACTGGGGAGCAGAAACAGCTCTTCACAGGAATCAAAAAATTCAACAATCTATGTCCACATTATTGAACAGATTTGAATGAGAGCCTGGACTTGTGTGATTCTGAGCATTTTCTGGCTGAGCTCTCCCATTGCCCTGTGACACCAATGGGTGTTGGAGGCAACCAGCACCACAGAAACTCTTCCTATGATCCTCACCCAGAGGGGCTGAGCACTCAGAGCTTTCACCAACTTCCCCTGTTCCACAGCTTGGCCTACACACACTACTCTGTCCACAGCCCAGGACAACCCAGAATCTCTCTCCTGGACCGTGCAGCAGCAGGAGGTTGAGTTGGAGCCAGGCTTGCTCTAGCAATGAGAAAGCAGAAAGTAACTGGAACAGATACAGCTGCCAGCAACACACTGGGCTTTTACGAGGGGAGGCATGTACTTGCATCCACTGTGACATCCGGGCAGCCGAGCTCTAAGCCTTTACCAGATAGTACAATGCTGAAGGGACAATTGCATTGTGGGATTGTTGTTGGAGGACTGACTACACTGGTATTTCTGTGCCCGCACTGGGACTCTTCCAGTTGAACGTTGCTGGTAGAAGGTTTACGTTGCTGGCGAGCTGTTTGAACAGGATGCATGCAAGGCTGTACTGACCGTAACCCTACCTGGGGTAGAGCAGAGCTACGACCCTCATTCTGCAATTGCTAATGTGCTGGTGGTGCCTGCCCAGTGCCCCGATGTCAATGGGACGCTGTGTGAGCTCAGGGACCTAGTCACACATCATTTCTTGCAAGGTCAGAGCACAAGCCAAGAATGAGTGGAGTTGTTTGGAACAATAGTCTGTTCGACGTTATTCATACATGTATGTAAAATTACTGTCATCTGACTGGAGAAAACCATTGGCAATTACATGATCACTCTGGATCTCAGGGGAAGAGGTGCTGGTTTGTAGGTTTATCAGAATTCATTACAGGGTTATCTGAGCAGGGATAATGAGGTATAAACAGTCCAGGAAGAGTGCAGTAAAAGGCAGAGCCTGTCTTTTTTATTCCAGGGTATTATTATTAATTAATATTATTCTCTTACATTTATTTATATAGAACCACTTATCCTGAAGGATCCCAAAATGCTTTACAGAAAGAGTAATGACTTCACTCACCTCAAAAGTAATAAGAGCACCCAGCCACACGACACAAAAGTGTCAGGCAATAAGTAAAGAAAAATACTGAGTGAATATTTCTGAAACACAAACTTCCCATTGTGTGGGGTAAACCCACTGGTCTGTCATGGAAAGGACCCATGGCTCTGAAAGGACCCTCTTCTTCAGCTCCTCCAAGGGCTCTCCAGCTGGGATCAGTGAAACAAAGAGCAATTTCACAGAGAGGATGAGCGTAATTTAAAACTCCCCTTGACACACACTGAAAAAATCCTTCATCACAAGGGTTAAAACGAAATGCCGTGCCTCTTGGTTCATTCGTAGTGAGACGTGGCAATGCTGCTTGCAGAATTCCACAAGTGGGATGGATGGATTCTATGGGATGAGCTGGATTCTTCCAGCGGTGCCTGGAACAACCCCAATTCAGACAGCGTTCAGGGAACGCAAACCTCCATGGGTTCAGAATGGAACTAGTTGAATAGTAAAACCACTGAACTTGTGGCTACCTGGGGCTATACTATCCATTAACTATGAGTATCTGCTGGACAGTTGCTGGACATTAAATAAAGATGTTTGTGAATCCTGACTTTCCATAAAGACTAGCACAAATGATTATTCTGCCAAAAATCTTCCACCCCATAGTGCCTAGAAATCTGTGTGTGTGGCAAAATAATTGTGGATGAAGAATGACAAAGAGCTGGAGAGAGGAGATGAACGGCTCATCAAGTGGGGAATGGGCTATGGTGTCCTTCACCTGTAAGTCATTGGGTCAAATCTTGTACCAGTCCAGAAGGAATGTCTCATTGCTTCTGTGAAATGAATGCTGTAGGTCTTGATCTGATTCTACCTACTTTGAAAAGTTTTGGCCTCTGTTTGACAGAAAGTGAAACTAGATGGTTGTTATGGTCCTTTAAAATTGATGGAGTAAGTTTGTTTGGACTTTCCGAAAGTTTTTGAAGAAGTCCTTCACAACAGTCTATTAAGGCAACATCTTGTAAGAGACTACGCAAACTGGTTTCATCCACCCCTGCTTCACTGATGCTAGTTATGTCCATTTTAAAAAGACAAACAGGTTAATCATGGTCTCCCTGACTTTCTGTTATTCCCTCAAGTGCCTCCTATCCAACCTGTCATTCTGCTTAAAACAACTCCAATTGCATGTTGCTCCAGCAGACCACATTGGACCTGCAAAAGCTTTTAGAGGTCACTAGGGCAAATGGAAAACTGAAAAGAATTTCATATCTGAACATTGTGATACGTAACAGTGAAAGTAACTGCTCCCCCTTCCCCCCAAGATGTTTGGGTGGAAAAAGCTGAGATGTTGAACATTTCAAGAGTGCAAGTACATATATGGTCTGTTCCTTATCTGAGGAGATTGTGAGCATCTATGCACTGAGAGAGCACGGAAGTGGCGGTGAGAGGCCAGCATGGCTGTATGATCGTTATTATTTATTTAAAAGCACATTTCGTTTTAAGTGACTTTGGTATCTGACAAAACCCCTATTTGAACCCTGATTTGATTGGTGGTGCCTACCAAAGAACAAAAGGCCACCCCCTCAGATCAGGGAGGGGCCGCAGTCCAAAAATCAACAGATTATGGAGGACAAAGAATGTCAAAGAGGCATGGGAATGCAGATCACAGGATCAAAACAGGGAACAGATAGCGCTTAATTTGTGCTAGGGCTGAGTCCCGGCACCTCTGGGCTTGGCAGTTCATTGCACTGGCACCTCCAGGCTCCTGCATCAATTATGAATGTAAAAAGATTACTTGAGCCCTGGTACCTCTTTCATTCCAAATTAAGTGCTATGGGCAGAGAACCTTGCTCAAAACCCAGTGTGCTGAGAAAGGGTCCAAGGAGTCAATGGACATTGCCAGAGGAACTCTGCCTGGACGCATGAATGGACAAGAGACCAGCTAAAGGCCTTGCCCTATGGTCACAGAGAACCACATCCCTCCCCATCTGCAATCCAGCTTCCTCCTCCTTGACTGAGGTGTGCCAGAGGCAGCTGGAGATTTTCAGAAGCACTCAATGCAAGAATTCCATCCTTAAGTCCTCTGTGCACGAACAAGAACTGAGCAGGCTACAGCTGGGCAAGCTTCCAGATGCCCTCTGGCCCACACACTTCCCTTTGACCTGGAGGAACCCCCAAGGGCAAGAACAAATGCAATCTCCTTGGCCAATTCAGTTCTTGGACTCTCTGCTGGGGGTGTGTGTCTTTGTGATGGGACCATTAGTCTCCTATGAATCAGACTGAGTGAACAAATACATTTCCCATAGGGGCTACCAAACAGCTGTCAGCCTGAAACAGCCAATCATTTCTCATCACGGCTGGAGTCAATCCAGGGAGCTAGAGGCGAAAGGCCCCATGGCAAAAACCCAGTTCCTTGAGCAATGATGTTCCCCCAGCACAGTTCATTTTAACTGGTTATTACCCGATGATACAAGGAGCAGCCTGAGTATTTCTGAGACAACTGGACATCGCAGAAGAGCCCACCTTGAGATGACAGTGGTCTGAGGGTGTTCTGGAGAAGATCATCATCCCTTGGTTGCTGATCTCTGCTGCCAAGTCTCTGTGCTGTGGCAGAATGGGGCTGGGACACATTATGAGCAGATCCCCCCCCCCCCCCCCAAGGTTAGCCTCTACATTCTTGACATGCTTGGAACACGAGCTAAAGGCGCTGGTGCATTTGCAGAGGTTACCAAGCATGTGGGCAGCAAAGACATGGTGAAGGTTTGGGAATCTGACTTGGCTCAAAAATGGCAATAAATATCTTAGCAAGGAAGAGCCTTGACTAACACAAGACAGAGTGTGCAAAGGCTAAGGACTGACCAATGCACTGGGACCAAACTGTATTTTCACCACTAGTGATGGGCTTGTGGGGCAGGGCTGAGCCACCTTACAGGAAGGGGTGAAACCAGCTTGTATTTCCTGCTCTCCATATAGTTCCCATTCTGCGTGGGTACAGAGGACCTCATTCATTCTGCAGAGCTGTCCGTTCAAGCCCTTTCATACTCAGCGGAAAATAAGACAGAATTCCAACATATGGAAGAAGAACTTTTCTACATTGAAAGTTTTCCACGGGGCATTAGCAGAGCCTGACGTTACATGCAGGCCAAGATTAGAAATCCAGAGAATCTTTTTCCCCAAATGGAACACACAGAATTGAAGAAATTAGATATGGGAAAGTCCTATTAGCTCATCTCATCCATTACCTGCCAATGTGCGATTATTCCCTGAGGTATGTTTCTTAGTCCAGCTTCAAATGACTCAAATAGCAGGGCTTCCACCACATCCCCTGGGGAGCCTGTTCCATGCTCTAATGGATCTCACTGTTAGGAAATGTTTCCTGATAACCAGCCTGCATTTTCCTTCACTTAATATCTTGACATTCCTCCTAGTAATATCCCCTTGGAAAAGCCTAAACAAACCGCCTCCTCTTTCTCCTTAATGATCACGTTCTTCAGACACTTAGAGTTGCTTACCACATTTCCCCCCCAGTCATGCTTGGCCAATATACCATGTGCCTAGTTAGCTCATGAGAATTTTACTCATAAATCAGTCCCGCAAGTCACCTCCGGCGGTTATATTGCTCCTCTCTGAATTTTGCTAGTTTGTTGACATTTTTCTGATACTGAGACGCCAACTTAAATAAATAACAGCAGGATCAGGGGGCTTGGCTCATTCGTTTGCCAATGGCAGCTGCCTCCTGGACGTGGCATCCACTTCTTTTTAAAACAAACTTTTTTTAGGTTTGCTCCATATGAAGAAGACTCATCTTTGTTCGAGAACAAATTAATGCACCTCATGCCCTGCTGGCAATGGCTTCCATTCCAGCCACTCAAACATCTGTATTCAAAAAAGGGAATAGCACCAATGCCTAGTGACAAGCACAAGACATCCAAAAAAGTTCTGTCCTGCTGGATCTGCTGGCCACACTACACTGCCCTTCAAAGTTAGATACAAAGGCCTTGTGAGTTGTAATCATTAGAGATCCCTTGGCACTCATTGCAAGACTAGAGATGTTAACCTTGATGTGCTAGGCAATTCCAATTTGGGTAATTATGTTTGCTCTCTTTAAATCGCCTCCCACAATCTTAATTGGAGATTTTATTCTTCCCTTCCTTGCCCAAGTTACTTGTTGTAAAGTGAATGGTTGTGATGTCCCATCTCAGAGGGCGATCGCAGCCATGCTGCTCCAGTGACTTTACATTGCAGCTGTAGGTAAATGAGCATATATACAATTTGCAAAGCACCCTGAGACCCTGATGAAGAAAGATGCTATCTGTAGAGCCCTGCGTGGATTCAAATATGTGGCTCTGCATCCACAAGAAATGGTCTGTGGATACTCGCATCGCATCTGCAGATGTGGATATAACACGGATATCCATGGATTTGCAGGGCTCTGCTCATCTGTTGAGCCCTGCGTGGATACAAATGTGTGGTCCAATTGGCATCTGCAAGAAATCGTCTGCAGATATCCACATTACATTCACATATATAATGCAGATATCCACGAATTTGCAAGGCTCTAGCTCAGTGTTTTTCAACGAGGATGCTGCGGCACATTGGTGTGCCGTGAGAGCTGTCCAAGTATGCCGTGAAATTTTATATAAAGGTCATGAAAATCAGTGTAAAACAAACATTGTTTTATCTTAAACAATATTCTATCCAACCAAAATTACAACTCATAAAACTCTTGAAAATTAATCATCAAATTAAAAACAAGGCATCGGTCTTTCAATTCTAAAATGTGAACATCCTAAATGCAGGCGGTCAAAGGGCAAAATTGAGATGATGTGTATTTTTTTTCCCAGTGGATTTGAAACATTAATGCATTTGATCCTTTTTTAGCTCATTGTATGCACTGTTTTGCAAATAACTCTAGGAAGACTGTAACCATAGTAAACGTTAGTAAATGTGATGTTTTGAGCAATCAATTCAGCTGAAAAAAGTGGCTGTGCTGTGGAATTGTTTGTGTGTGCCGTGTTACTGAAAAGGTTGGGAACCACTCTCTGCATGTCACATTATGATGATGGTGGCCAAAACATTGAATTCCCCAACCGATGGCTACACTCATTCTGATTCCCATGTGAGTGGAAACGAGTCCTTCCATTGGGCTGGGGCAGAAGCAGGTGTCCTAAACTAGCTGCTCCTGGAAGTCAAACTGGCAAAATGCAGGGGCCAGCACACAAAGGCTCTTACATCATCAGTGAGGCATAGACTCAGTGGTTAAAGTATAATTTGACGTGCCCCTCCTAATCTCCGGGCCCCCTTCCCGTATTGTCCAGGCCCCCTTCATGCATGTGCAGGCCTCAGCCCAGGTAGGCATTTGCAACCACTTCTCAGTACCACATGCATCGGTTATCGCTCCATAAAAATATTTATAATTTTATATGGTGTTTATGTCTATAGCAATTATTGTCATCAACTAGCAAACACTGCATAACACAATAAGTATTGTGATTAACAACGGTGGGGCGTAGGACCTGCCAGCAGTCAGGGCAGGGCGGAACATGCGTTCCGCCAGATTTTTCTATTTTTAGGGGCCCCGGAACTCTGGCTCCTCAAATTTGTGGGCCCCGGAACTGTGTTCTGGTGTGTTCCCCCTTACTTAAACCTCTCACTCTTAGCACAATGGTAGATTTCAATCTGACCCAAGGGTGCTAGAGGCTACACAAAAAGGCAGTGTTCATCCCTGTGGATTTCTCAGCCAGTCTATTAAGCTCAACTGTTTGGTGGCTTAAGCTTGACAAATTCTGAGAATGGATTTAAAGGTGGACATGAGTGTAAAGTGATGCGTTCGGAGAAGAACAACATCCAAGCTAAGTAGCTCTTAAACTGCAGAGAAGTAGAGCAGATAGTACAGCAAAGGACAGAGGAAGCACCAGGATGGACCGACAAACCCAACTTTTAATGTCCCGGCAGTACAGAAGACTACTACTAGACTGTTGGCTTTAATAACACAGGAATAGAAGATAGAAATGCAAGGACATTGTGTGATCACTGAGTAAAGCTCTGCTCTGAGTGCACTTGGGGTAAAGTCTCCACTGTAGACTAAGGACAGCTATGGGAAGACAGAAGGGAATCCATGGTAAAGCCATTAGCAAGATGACTGGAATGGAGGAGTTTGCTGATTTGGAGTAGGGTGGCATGGACCGACAAACCGATGGAAGTGATGCGTAACAAGTAGCACGACAAAAACACCGAAGCCAGCTCACGGTTCTCATTCAAGCAGCAGAAAAGTTCACAAGTAGAACATGCAGATTTGGTGGAAACATTCTGTGAGACAAGTGGCGATTCCGGTGAAACTTGCAGAGAAAACCAGACAAGTGGACTGACTTCCTCCTAGCCGACCTGGTCCCTGGCAAGATCCCAATCTCCACAGGGGCCATCTTCTCTGCAGCCTGCCTGCCTCTGCCACTCCCCAGACCATTTCCCAGCCTGGAATTTTTCAAAATTTGTTCATTCCGTGCAATAATTTGATCTTCAGTCTAATTTGGATTTTATTTTTTTGGAACTGCCTAATTTTCCACTGGTTTTGTGCAGCTCTAGTTATCATATCTTTTAAGCCTGATGATCAATTGGAGTTTGGTGGACTGACTAGAATTTGCAAATTTAGGGTTAAGTCAAGGAGGCATAATTTTGCTCAGAGATCGGTGAAAACATGGATGATGGGAGCCCAGGGGGAGCTGCATCTCAATCATGTCTCTCAATCAAGTACAATCTGGAATGTGTAATAAACAAAAAAGACATGCAGAGTCCCATTGCGAGAGGCAGTGGGTGCTAGTGGTTAGAGCAGGAGATAAGGCATCAGGAAACCTGTCAGCTCTGCCACTGACCAGCTATGACCCCCTTGGTAAGACCCTCTGCCTTCTTTCTTTGGACTGTAAGCATTTCACAGCAAGGAACAGTCCCTGTCTTGAGTTAGTCCAGCACTTACCACAATGGGGCCTTGATCTCGGTTCCTCTTGGTGCTACAATGCAAATAATAATTAAAAGATCAGCTAAACTAAGATTATGTATCAAACCCTGGATACTTAAAGATCTCCCCTGTCTAAATTAAAAAAGAAAAGCTTAGGCCAAATGCTTCTATCATGTAGAGGGTTAGGTCTCTGATTGGGTCATTTTGTGGTCGGAAATAGACCTTTCTGGCAGTTGAAGCACAGTGTGGGTGACAGATCGATGTGTAAAGGGCCTCTCTACAGGACGGCTGCACCCGCAGTGCACAGCGATGCTTTTAGTCATGCTCAGCAAGGTGCTTGCTAAATGCATGGTCAGAACAACGGGGAAAGTTGAAAAATAGCTCTCATTTCTCTTACGTGGCCCCCGTTACTGTCGTACTTGAGTCAGTCCCTTTAGGTGCTGTTGCGAGTAGGAAAACATTACCACCTTTTGACAAAGATGCTAAGTGACTTGCCTAAGGTCTCAGGAGAAGGCTGCGGCAAAGCTGGGAATTGCATTCCAGCCTCCCCAGTCTCAGACAAGCAGCCTCACCCCGTCCCAGCCCTCTGCCTCATTTCTGCTCTGGCAGGCTTCTCTCTCGCTCCTTCACGTTATAGGGTATGCTATTCCCTGGGAGCCCGGCGCTCTGCACCACAGACTGCCATGGAGATGGAGGACTGGCGCCCTTATGCTGAGATAAGCTGGGGAGGCCAGATTGCAGGGGTACTGTGGAAGACGACAGCCCTCACGTCATTGGGTCCTTTCCACTGGGTGAAGGTCTCCCTGTCATAGCATCACAGATCCCTGTCTTGGGCCCAGATAGGGCCTGGCTCTGGCACCTAGCTCCTCTCACAGGTTCATTGGTCAGTCCCAAGAAAAGTGTCAAGCTTTGACATTACATTGTGCATAATGTCCTCAGAGGACTTTGCCTGACTGGCAGGTGGGAGATGAGATTTACCTCTGTGTACCCAAGTTATTACCGGTTTGGAAATCTGGAGTTACTCATACAGAGACAGTGCCCTCATGGCAGAGTGAGCAGAGTCATAAAAAGAACTGGGAGCTCCAGGCTGTGAATTGTTTGAGGCACCCTTGGAGTTATGGAGCACTTATGCTACACCAGATCTGTGGGTTCAGAGCCATGAAGTCTCCTCTTCCAACAGCAGCTTATGAGGCAGATGCCATATTGTGGAATCAGGAGAAACTAGCTCTAGAAACGGCCTCCCACAGTGAAGGCCATGCCGTGTGACGTGATGCCCTTCATGCCAAGGAACTCCACTCCTTCCCACACTCATTGGGGTGCAACGACTTTGCCCCAGAAGGAAAACACCGAGGAGGATGACGGAAAATGAGACTAAGAACAGATTCCATGAGCAGCTCTGCGCATGAATGCAGTGGCTTCCCTTCAACTTGGGCTTCCAGCTGGTGCAGGCAATGGCAGAGCTCCCATTAACTTCAGTGATGCAGGATTTGATCATATCTTAACTGCTTAAGTCAGTCAAGCTCATTGGACATCTCTGAAATATTTCTAAAGATCATCAGACATGACATGAAATTGAGACCAAGCACCACAATCGGTGAAATCTTTCTATGCCATGCACTGCTCTTGTGCATCACTCTCAGGAGACATTCTTTAGACTCTAATTTTGCAAAGAGATCCCATAGAGTTCTTCGTGGGATAAAGGCTCCATTGCCTGAAGGTCCTTCTGCAGGAGAGGGACCTTATGTGGCTACTCCCAAGTGGTATTTTTCAATGGCGAATTCGGCTGAGCCAAGAAACTTTCAGTAAGTGTCGGCATCAGATTGAAAAAGTTTAAGGTCAGCTCTGTGATCAGTCACTGACCACTACAAACACAGTCATGTTACTCATGTTATCTTGCTTCATGCAATATCTGTGGCCCCTGCTGTTCCTTCTTCCTAACAGAGGACAACTAGCAGGAGGGTGCTACTGAGCAGGGTCTCCCACACTGCGTGGATGGGGGCATCCATGTACCTGGAGAGGCAGAGAGACAAGGAAAAGGACAGGCAGATCTCTATAGGAATCAGTCTACCCTATTTAAGCCAGAAGCCTCCCACAATAAGGACCATTCATGACGGGACACTACTGACAAGTCAGTAGATGTCCACTGTGCTGCTGTTTCTAGGATAGAGTCCTGACCACTGTGGGCTCATCAATGATCCTGTGGTCTTTTTTGACCAAATACCAGCTCAGGTGACTTCACATTGATCTTCAGATTTACCCGATTGCAGAACTGTCTTTGCTTGAGTCTCCTGCTGCTGGGAACATTGCTCTGCACTGCCAGTCAGCTAGCACATTCCCCCTCAGGGGTGTCTGCATTCCACTGATTCCCATGGCATATGATTCGCACGTCCATTTGTGAGACGAAACATGCTACAAATGGAGGACAGCTTTCTTGTAACGAGGAGATCCTCACCGTTAAAGTCTCAGATCATGCACAAAAATCTGCTCCGATAATGAAGCTTTCTTGGCTGATAATTGTGTGTTCAAACTGCCAACTGAACCCTACCCACCATGCAGGTGGCCTCCCCCCCCCAGTCTCCCCACACAGCAATGGAAGCAAATTGCTTCCGCTCATTAGCATTTGACAAATAACCACAGAGAGACAGAAAAAGTCCCCAGCAGGATATGAACAAGCTTAGCCCTTCACTGCCATCTGACTGCACGGATCGAGCGTGTCATTATTTTTCCATTCTTTATGATCTGATCTCTCCTTTCCCCACTCAGCATGCTGCTCCTTCAAGGGCTATGGCAGGCTCAGAGGGTGTGAGCTGGACACGGGTGTGTGTGTGTGAATGAATCATGATGAAAGTGCAGGATGGGAGCAAAGTGTGCAGGTGGCAATTCCTGAGCCTGTGGGAGCAGATTAGGTGTTGGGGAGGGAAGGGGGGGCTCTGCAAAAGGTTCACGAGTTTCTTTTCCCCAATGTGACGAGTTTCCCTCAGCCACAAACTACCCATCCAGTTGCACACAAGCAGGGCCACCCAGAGGAGGAAGCTTCAGGAGCAATTTGCCCTAGGCCCCCACCATGGAGGGGGCCCCCTGCCCTGGCCCCTGCCTCATGACTTATATGTATGGAACAGTGAGGGGGGCCCCTCACACCAAATCTGCCCCAGGCCCCCTAAGTCCTCTGGGGGGCCCTGCACACAAGCTCACCAGCTGTGGGGGAGTCAGCACAGGACTGAGACAGAGAAAAACTTGCTAACCAATGCTACCAGGTCATAGATGGAAGGACGCATAAGGGGCCTCGAGGCCTGAGCAGGCCACTGATCAGTCAGCAGAGCCACAGGTAGCACAATCCTGTGGCATCAGTGCCGTGGGCAGAAGTTTCCTTTGTGTACAAATAACATCTTGGTGATGTAGGGTTCTGGGCCCTGCTGAGTCATGGTCAAAGATTTAATTGGGGGCCTTCGACTTAGGTACACGTATCCCTCCTGATACAGGCCCCCAGTGCTGTGATCCTGTTTCACTGACAGCTGAGTAGAGAGGAAAGTGTATTTATTGAACTCTGATTCCTCCTCATTTCCCTGCATGGAGCAGTGCTTTCCTGGCCTCCCTCCTGTGGCATCAGAGACAATATTCTTCACTTTCCTTCCTGAAAATGGTGCGTTATTACTAGGGCAAAAAGTCACCATGTTCCACACCAGAAGTGGTTGCATTTTGGCAGTGGACGGAAGATCACAATATGCACAATTTGGGATCCATAGGGATGAAAGGGACTTCAGATTTCTAGTTATTATTTACCTTAAATACACATCCAAATATTATTCTTCAAGGTAGCCTTACCTGCTCACTTCCCATAGAAGAGAGATGACCAGATCCCCAGGTGAAATAAGAGTGGTTCAGGTTTCCAAAAGAAAACCCCCAGAACAGAAGCTGAAGGGTTGATCTCCAGGGTTTCTATAAACATGAACACAAACATTTCACTTAGGACCAGACCTCAATAAAGCTCTCTTCCTGGGCGAGATGATTCTTAGCAATATTTGTTTGACTGTATTTGATTGTGAGCACACAAAAAAGCAGCAAAATGTGAAGGGGACCATATGCCAATGCTCTATTTACCAGTCATTCAAAAGCTTTAAATGGTTAGCACATGTTTTAATAAGTGGTTAATTGTTGTGGAGTTCAATAGATCAGAAACGTCTTATAGCCTCCTACAGCCTTATATAACATACTATTCATGACTAACATACTTGTATCTAGCTTGTGTGCCTCAGTTTCCCTCTCTATAAACAGGCACAGCGATATTAATGACTTCGAGATCTGCTGAAGAAAGGCGCTATATAGCAGTGGGGAATGATTAGACTTTTGTAATTAGAACACTAGCATAAAGCGAGACCGTCTGCCATGTCAGATGCCGGGCCGGATTCCCCACTGTAGTTATTTACACCAGGGCAGAGTGAGCGCTGACTCAGAACGGTAGCATTTTACACCCACTTTGCCCTGATACAAATGACTGCACCAGGTACTGCCGTCAAAGTGCAGAGAGGCAGTGGGGAAGCAGGCTGCATGCTATTGGTATGTCAATGATGCAGGCTCCTGGCTGGCCATTTTAGTTCTTTAACACGGTGCTCTTATCTGTGTGATATAGGGTGCTGTTGCTGAGTGTGCCCCTCAAAAGCCATACATCTACCTTGGCTGGGGGGCCAGCAGCAGGGAGCAAACCAGGGACCCCTGGCTCTAAGAGGAGGCACCTCAATTAGAGCTAGCAGCCTTGATAAGTTACCCAAGTTATCCCATCCCAAGGACTAAAGATATCTGCCAACACCAATTGGTGCAAACTCTGCCAGGCCAGCGGCAGAGCGGTGCACCAAGCAGGCTGGGGGGGGCGGCAGTTATCACGGGGGCCTAGCAGGAAGGTTCCATGGCAGTTGCCATTCCAGGAGGAAGAAGCAGCTGTTGGTGCCCAACTTGGCGAGCAGGGAGAGTTTCTACCCTGGAACCAGCCGGCAACCCTGCTCCACCGCTGGGAAAAGGCTCTGCAGGTCCCCCGGCAGGAAGCCTTTTATTATGCATCCACAGAGGGTTTGCAAGGTCGCAGCCACCTGGTAAGCAGAAGCAGGTGGAGCCCCTGTGTTTCGCACCGTCTCTTGCCTCCATCAGCAGCTGTCCCTTCAAACAGTCCCTCCCCACTGTTATGACCCCTCTGGAGCCTGTTTGCCTTGCCCAGGGTCAGGTGCCATTGCAGCCAGCAGAGATTTGCCACAGCCACTCCCCAGGGATACCAACCCCATTATGGCACTGGTTTTCAACCTATGGGCCAGGACCCAGGCCTGAGTCACAGCACCCTCAGGTCCTGGGTCACAGCACCCTCCCCCACTGCCATCACCAAAAGGCTAGAGAATGCATTGCTCAAAGATGCAATTGTTGGATCATGGGCATAAGTTATTTTTTTCAACTAGGCCCTGAGAAAAAAAAGTTTGAAAGCCACCACATTATGGTGCTGGAGAAGTTTTCCATCCAGGAGATAGGAAAGTTAAAAGCTAGAGAGCAAGAAAGCAGCCCCCAAGTGTTACTGGCTCTCCAGAGAGACACAGCTGAGCTGTGAGGAAAGCAGGTATCCTCTTCACCCATACCATTCATTCCTGCTGCATTTCCTGGGATGGGAACAGACACCAACTGGGGGGAATTTTTGCTTGTTTGCTCAGCATTTCGAAGAGGCCAGGCCTGGACACAGCCAGAAGAGCTAAGAGACCAGCCAAAGGCATTATTTTCATCTCCCCCTCATACCAGTTACTGCCTTTCATTTAGGCAATGCTGGGCTTGGAACAGCTACAGCCAGGTTGACCAATCTAGCTTCAGTCACTGCTGTGGCCCCTATTGCTGGGGTTTTCTGAACACACTGCTTCTTTTCAGGAGTCTGGTTTATTACTCCCACCCACTCACCTGGCTGGGACCCTTGACTCAGGGATCTTACTGCCAGCTTTGCTGAACTTCTACCTAGCCCCACAGCTCTCTGCTCAAGTACCCCACACAGCTACCACTTCCCCTCCCACACCAAGCCCTAAAACTCACCTCAGGTTGGCCTTATATTCCCCAGCTGGCCTAGTGCTGAGTCACATGGTCCCATCACATGCCCTCCCCCCAATTCCCTTCACCTGGGAGGCAGGTTACACCTGGCACAGGTGGTGCTGAACCTCAATCATGCTAAAGAGCCATTGCTGGGGTTTGTTGCAACCAGCTTAATAATAAATAATAATAACATCAATAGGAAGACCGAAACAGAAGTCCTAACAAGCTCCCTGCTTCATTGACACAACCCTATTGACTTTGATTGATTTGCCCTGGTGTAACAGACAGCAGAATCTGGTCCACCCTCCTGTGTTTAGCTCACATGAAGTGATACAGCATCGTTGGTAGTTTTCTCCCAAGCCTAGATCTGTGGCTGGCTACGCATAGCTGTAAATGGCAGGTATCTCAGAGATCTTTCTGTTTGTCTTGCCCATCTAAATGTGGTTGCAGGCTTCCTTAAGTGAGCGAGAGGCCTCTCTCAGTGCAATTTAACACATGAAGGTCAACATGTTCTCAAGTGGCCACGGATTTAGGGTGTTTTGGATGTTCAACTTGAGACAATTCAGGCATGTGCTGTGCACCCACAGTTCCAGTTGATACCAGTGGGCGTGCTCAGCACCTCTGGAAAAATCAGGCCCAAAGTGCCACCCAACATTCAGTGGCTGCTTGAAAAATCAAGGCCTGATTTTAGCAGTCAAGGGGAGTCACAAGAGCATAGCTTTATATAGATGCTGGCCTTGTACGAAGGGTTATAAATGAAGCCCCACAATAGTCCTGCGAGGGCGGCAATAATGCTGAATCAATTTTGCTGAGGTGGAAACTGAGGCACAGAGTGGCTAAGAGAGTTGCTCAGTGTTACATGGGGTGCGTCTACACTTAGAAATTAAGTCGACTTAAGCTTGCTTAAGTCGACTTAATTTACCCTGCGTCTACACTACAGTTTCCTGAAGTCGACTTAAGCAGCTTGCCTAAGTCGACTGAAGGAAAATAAAGTCGACTTAATGAAAATTAAGTCGACTTTATTACACCTAGAATTAATTCGACTTAAGCCAATGTAGACGTGGGGTAGCCCAAAGTCGACTTAGGGCTACCCCAGGACTGCACCAGTGTCCTCCCTGCCGGGGGTGGGGGGGCACAGGGGAAGCCTGGCATGCCCCCCCACAGGGCAGGGCAGAGCCCTGCCCGCCCTGCCCCTATGCCCTGCCAGGGTCCCTGTCCCCCTTTACCCCATTGTACCTATGTACAGTGGGGCAAAGGCTGAGCCCCCTGGCACTGGGCAAGGCGTGCCCCCCTGTCCCCCTGTGGATGCTCTAGGTCGACTTTGTAAGTTCCCCCCAAAGTCGACTTAATATTTAAGTGTAGACTCACTAAGTCGACCTAAATTTCTAAGTGTAGCCATAGCCTTGGTGAGTTAAGGGGTAGTGTTAGGAATAGAACACCTCATCAGAAAACATCTCCGAGGCCAAGGGCTTAGCAGGGTTCCAAAAAGGACTAGAAATGTGTATGGATAACAAACATTTCCGGTACCCTGGGACCAACAATGACCACCACACTGTGCACAACAGTCTCCATCGTTATAATAGCAAAGATTAGACACAAAGGTGAGCTTTGGGAGGGAATACAAATTCTCATGCATCAGAGCATAAACCACACTCACTATCAGTAGACAGGAGGTAAGTTTCCCTGGGGACAAGTTACTCCATAATTATTTCCTGCAGGCTTTCTGGCACTTTCCTCTAACTCAGCTAATATCGGCCGTTGTTGGTAATCAGTTTGCTTCCCTCCAGATCCACTCTTGCAATTCCTATGTTCCAAACTCAGGTCTCCTTCCCCACGCCCCCGCTTGGCCTATTTGGTCCCTGTATCATCCCATTTCATGCATTTGCTTAAAAGGGCTACACAATGCAGGTTGAATTTTGCTGAGCCTGACACAGTTTAATCTACAACTTGTACCCAAGTTGCAAACCTCCCTGACTGTTTCCTGCTGTGGTTTCCTGAAATAGTAAAACACCTCCACTGCTCGGCCTGCTTTCCCCTCCTGTTCTCATGAGATCATGGCCCTTTCTGGGCTTCAGGCAGATAACAAAGAAATAGGTCAAAAAAACCCCAAAAACCCGGTGGTCATAAATCCAGCTCCCTGCGCACGGAGGCACCTCCTTGTCTTACTTCTGAGCAAAGCAGGACAGCTATGGCAGGATGATTTCTTTTCAGCAATTCCCCTCTGTCCCTGTCCCCGCACACAACAATGTATATCATCTCTAAAGCCAACACTGATGATCTTTATTGATTATTTGTATTACTGTAGCATGTAAGAGCTCAGTCATGGATCAGGACCCCAATTGTGCTAGGTGCTGTACAAATACAAAACAAAATGACAGTCCCTGCTTAGTCTACACAAAAAGCAGGCTCAGACTAACATGGTATGGACAGCCCAACTCAGAACGCCATAGGAGTGTCAGACTCGGTCCTTTCTGTGCTGATCTTTGGTGTGCACAGGGTTAATTTAAATTCTTGTTGATCTGTCTCTATCCGTCTTTCACAAGGATTGTTTTTCATTCTGGGTTTGTACAGCACCTAGTACAATAGGGTCCCAGTCTCTGGCTGGGCTCCTGGGCACTCGGATACTATTACTACTTAATAAAGAATCTGTGCAGAAGCCCAGAGACCAGGGCCAGAGATCCAAGGAGTTGGCTTGACTGTGTCCTGAATGGGACTGTCATTATTTGTGGTAGGGATGTGCCAGCTCAGATCTTACCATATCGCGCTACCTCCACATCAAAGGTCAGCTTCCGAGGAGCCAGTGTACTCCCAGGAGTTCACTGGCAGTGACCTGTCGGTGCCCAGTGCCCATCATTGCCTGAAAATGCCAAGATTGGGGCAGGCTGCAAAAAGGAGAGCAGATTCTCCCAGCACTAGGGGGTGAAACTGAAGTCAGACTGACCTCCAGATACAAATAGTGCTTCTGATTCCCCACACAGGCCATCTAGAAGCCAAAACAAAATATAAACAGCTCCCTTTACTGCATTTCAGCCACTGGCTCCCGATCAGCCCCCTGGATCTAGTAAAAAGATATTACTTAACACTCCATGGTCTTTACCAAAAGTTCTCCTGACCCCAAAGGATCAGCCACATTACCAGAGCAATGGATCTTACCCAAAATGACATGCTGCCAGCCAGTCCTTTAGTAACTAAAACGTAAAGGTTTATTATACAAGGAAAGAAACAAACTATAAGAGAGCTGTTAAAGGATGAAAGCAATCAAATGCATATGTCTCATTTCAAGGTCCATATACATCAAGTCCTTGGCAGAATTTGGAGTGTGCAGGCTTGTATAGTTTCTCTGGTCTTCATCCAGTGGCGGGATGGGCCTCAATCCTTTGTTTCACAGCTTCAGTTGCAGATGAGAAGATCCAAAGGTAGGTGTTAGCTGAAGGCAAAAGACTAAAGACTATTGAAGACAAGATGGAAGTGGTGCAGCTGCTTCGTACGTCCCTTGGCCTTTTCCATGCTGCTTGTGGAAATTTACAGGAATAAGATGGAGTCCAGAGTCATATGAATAAGTCCTGGTGACTCAGCAGGTATAGCCCTGGCTGTCCCCCCCAGGCCCATTGTGCCTGTGAGTTCCCTTTAATGGGCCATTAAACATTCTATTGCTGAAGCCATCCTGTCCGGGGTGTTTCCCAGAAACACATCACAAGTAGACATATAAATACATCAAATGTATCCATAACTTCCAATACAAATATGACACATACACATACGCAACATAATCACCCGTAGCAAATTGTGACTTTTCTATTGGCACTTGGACATGCCGCACAGATTATTGTCATTTCAAAATACGGATAGTAAACAATATGATAATTCAATCCCCTAATCCAGCTAACATCACACCGGCCGTGATCTGTGGGTGGGATTTAGATAACTTGATAGCAAAACCAATAGCGCAGAGAGCAGCTCATTGGTGGAGGGGAGTCAACACAGGCTCAGCCCGGTGCGGTGACATTACTCATTGGGCTCCTACTGAGAGCTGACTCTACCAGGCCAGGTGGTAAGTCTCTTTCTCTGCTACGAGTCTAGGGGCCTCCAGTGACACCTGCAGATTCCACTTTGAAAATGGGGGTAGAAATGTATGGAATCCAATCTGCAGTGATTGATTGTCATGCTGGAGCACAGCTTTCTCTGGGTTATGTAGTCTTGGTTCCTAGGCGTAGAGGACCAGCCAAACTGGCTCAGAACATTGATCTGGCTAATGGACAATCTTAGATGGTGGCCAGTACCAGGAGAAGTGCTCCAGGGGAAGAGCAAAAAAATTAGCAATGGGGAAGGTTTAGCTAGGGGAAGGTTTTCCTGTACACTTGTCAGTGGTTGCACTATGCCTAAGAAGCATACGGCTTTTATATCCTTTATAGAATTGTACTGGAATGATCAATTTTCTGATTATCCATAAAATTATCTCGTGTTTTTTTGGAGCCCTGTAATCTTGTGACCATAAGAGTATCAGGAGGAAGTGAGTTCCAAAGATTAATCAAACAAGGAATCTTGTGGCCCTTTTAAAGACTAACACATTTATTTATCACATGAGCTTTTGTGGGAGAAAATCCCACTTCGTCAGATGCTTGTGGGATTTTCTCCCACGAAAACTCATGCGATAAATAGACGTTTTAGTCTTTAAAAGTGCCACAGGACTCCTTGTTTGTTTTGCTGAACTAGACTAACACAGCTCCCCTTTGGAACTTGTCAAAGGTTAGTGTATTTCCTTATATCACGACCTACAAGAACCTCTCTGAACCAAAGATTTCTGGGAGCAAGGAACTGGCATAACTAGATCCAGTGACAATTTCAGGCTGGATCTAGGTGTAATTTTTTAACAGCGAGGATAATTAACCATTGGAACAACTCACTAGGGGATCCCACTAGTGGATTCTCCATCACCTGGAAAGTCTAAATCATGACCTGCCATCTTTCTAAAAACCATGCTCTGGCTCAGTCAGAAGTTATGGGCATGATATAGGAGACACGGGGTAGAATTATCTATCTTGCAGGGCCTGCCCAAGGGGTTTTGGCACCCTAGGCAAACTATGAATTTGGCACCCACCACACATGTTATAAGAGATAACATATTAATATATATATATATATTTAAATAGAGAAAAAAATTACTTCCATCTAATTTGGTGCCCCGTAAAGCCTGATGCCCTATGCAACCACCTAGTTCACCTGTATGTTTGGGCTGACCCTGCTGGCTTGTTATGCAGGAAACCAGATTAGATGATCAGAATAGTCTCTTCTGGCCTTAAATTCTCTTAACAGCCCTGCAGTAATGAATTGTAGGCAGATGGATGAATATGGCGGGATGGGCCCTGTGCTCTGAAAGGGCCGTTTGCCAACAGTTTCCCTTTGACTGTGACAATATTGCAATGAAATGTCTCAGTGACAAATTCTGTTTCCATCTCCTAGGCCCAGCACACAGAGCATCTGATCAGGTCTGAGGACCCCCAGTCAGAGGGCGAGATGCCAGACGCAGCCAGTCACCTACCCTTTTTCTATGGCAGCATTTCTCGATCGGAGGCTGAGGAGTACCTCAAACTGGCTGGCATGTCGGATGGCCTCTTCCTGTTACGCCAGTGCCTACGCAGCCTGGGTGGCTATGTCCTCTCCATGGTACACAACCTGCAGTTCTACCACTACCCCATTGAGCGCCAGCTGAACGGTACCTACGCCATCGCGGGGGGCAAGGCGCACTGCGGGCCGGAGGAGCTGTGTGAATTCTACTCCAAGGATGCCGACGGGCTCTGCTGCACCCTCCGTAAGCCCTGCAATCGCCCCAGCGGGGTGGAGTTCCAGCCGGGCATCTTTGACAGCATGCGGAACAACATGGTGCGCGAGTACATCCGGCAGACGTGGAAACTGGAGGTACCAGCTCTTCCCACTACCAACACCATCTTCAGAACCCCCCGGGGACTTGCTGCAGCTGGCCACATTTCTCTTCTCTGTCCCTCAACTTCTCCTCCCTCCTTTCATCTTACACCAACACTTCTCTTCACACACACCCATCACAACCGGGGCAAGAGACTTCCCGGGGGCTCCTGCCATTTGGAAAAGCTGCCCTGAATCTTCCTCTCTGTCCCAGCTCCATCTGGAGACATGGCTCCAATCCATTGCCTATACCTTCAGATTCTTTTCTCTCTCTGCTCCATCTTACCAAGAGAGGGCCTGTCTGTTCTGGGTGGGCAACAGAGAGCCCACAGCACGTTTCACACAGTGCCCACAGCCTGTCTACAGAGTGGTAGGCAGTAGCTGGGAACTCAGTGCTGCGCACAGCCCCAGGTGCCCTATAGCACGTGCACAAAGCCACATCCTGAGATGCTTATTCTGGTTTTCCTCAGTTCTCTTATCCCTGATTTGTCATTGGGAGTTTTCTTGTGGACGTGGGAATTGGTGAATCGAATCAGAGGTAGCTACTTTTATACCTATTTCCATTTTAAAATAACTAGAAATAGGGAAAGAGGAGATCCCTTAGGTAGGCCAGTCTTAGGCCATTTAGGGTTTTATAGGTCATATGACCCATCCATGAGCATGGCAGTGTAGCTTAGAGCAGTGCTTTTCAAACTTAGGGTCGAGACCCAGTACGGGGTCGCAGACCCTCAGGCACTGGGTTGCGGCACCCCCTGCTGCTGCTGCCACCAAAAACTGGAATGCATTGCTCAAAGATGTAATTGTTGGGTCACGGGCATCACTGATTTTTTTTCAACGGGGTCCTGAGAAAAAAATTGAAAACCACTGGCTTAGTGGGTAGAGCCCCAGACTGGCACCAGGCGACTTGAATTCTAGTTCTGTACCCACCAGCTTGCTGCGGGCAAGTCTCGTCACAGCTCCGTGCCTCAGTTTCCTCATGTGTAAAATGGGATAACGATTCTGCCCTCCTTTGTAAAGTGCTTTGAGCTGAAGGGATGGAAAGCGCTAGATAAGGGGTATTATAGTCATTTTTATTATGACCCATCTGCTCCAGCATCCTGGCTCTAATAGTGACTGGTGCCAGATGCCCCACGACTCCATAATGGCCAATTATAAAACAACCTGTTCACACGGGAAATTTCTCCCAGCACTCAGGTAGACGGACTGACTTATGCTGTGTGGCAGACGTCCCTAAGCTAATCACACCCTCTGTGTACTGTAACTATGGATGTACTTATAACCCCAGGAATTTCCCTTTTTGAAATCCGCTATGCTCTCAGCCTCAGTGAGCTCTTGCAGCAGACACACCGCCTTTTATCAGTTCTGAATCTGACACTTTTGGTTCATTGACTGTCCCCTTGCTCTTCTATTACAAGAGAGGATAAGACATTTCCTTCCTACCTTCCATCTATTATCCAATACTTTGTATACATTTATCACGTCCCATCTGATTCACCTCCTCTCTAAGGAAACTACTTGCAGCTTTTGCAATCTCTCTTCATGTTAGAGCTATTCCGTGCCGTTAAACATCTTGCCCATTTCCAACTCCCCTCTAACTCTGCAATACCTTATTTTTAGATAGGGTGACCAGAACTGCACATAACATTTCCGAGGCAGATGCACCCTTGTTTTGTATAATGGCATTACAATCCTTTCTATATCACACTCCATCATGCATCCTAAGCAATTTTGCTTTTTCAATCTTGGCTGCACATTGGGCAAAGGTCTCCACTGAGCTGTCCAGGTCTTTTTTCTTAGCTAATACAGTCAATTTAGAACCCAGTTCTTATTATTCCTTTCAATATCCATTACTTTGTCTTTGTCAACTATACATTTCATCTGCTACTATATTTCCCGTTTACGTACCTTCCTTAGGTCCCTCTGAAATTCCTTGCCAGTTTCCACTGGTGTAAGTGTCTAAACTTCAGTGCTGTAACCCAGTGATCTATAGTGGGGTGGGAGCGAAATAAGGCCACAAATGGTTAGTATGGTCCCTTTCACTGTTTCAACAGAAATAAGTCTTTGCAAAAGAAAGGCCTCACCAAATCAATAGCTTGTCTATGTTATTAGAATTAATAGTGTTCTTGTAGTACCTAGGAGCCATGGTTCAGGACCTGTTGTGCTAACAATGAAGAGATATTCTTTGAGGGTGAGGGCTGTTATAAAAGTTAGACATTAAGGAGATATAGGTGCCTACATTGTTCATATAAAGTCTGCCATCTACAGGCAAATAAGAAAATGTGGTTTTCCTTAAGTTTGTGGGACCAATAAACTTGCTGTGCACTTGAATGACTTCAAAATTAGATTGCTCTTAACTGGGTCTGGGGAGCAGTGTAAGGGAGCGAGAGTGGCAGGGGGCAGGAGAGAGTTTAAAAGGGCTCTGGATTCACAATGGAAGAGAGACCCCAGGGTTTGGGACCAGTTCTCTAACAATATTTCTCTTCTAAAGGCCTCCATGCCCTTCCTCGTCTCTCCTCTGCAAGTCGGTGGGGTCTCTTCCCTTCTCCACAATGGGTGGGAGGGATGGTGACTTCTTTGAACAATGGAGTCACTCTGGATTTGCACTGGAGCAGAATTCAGCCCAGGATTACTCCAGTGGTGCCGATGGCCAGAGATTTATCGGTGACCCAGAGCAGGATTCTGAGGTCTCCTGAGATTTCACTATCAGCTCTCCAAGAGGATGCACTGAAAATCAGTGCCATGGCACTACAGCTGGTACAGTGCCTAGCAGAAGCTGGGTAGAACGGTCTCCCTTCTCACTCCCTTGCAGGGTGATGCCCTCGAACAGGCCATCATAAGCCAGGCCCCTCAGGTTGAGAAACTCATTGCTACTACTGCCCACGAGAAGATGTCCTGGTACCATGGCACCATCACCCGGGAGGAGGCTGAACGCAGGCTCTACTCCGGAGCACAGCCTGATGGGAAATTCCTGTGAGTATCCAAAGCACTGGAAGATACATGCTCCGGTTACCGTGAGTCCCATGCCCATTATGCACACCTGCTTGTCTCACTTACCAGTGACTGAGGCGCTGTAGAGCTGGGTGTTGTCAGGGCATGGCCAGCTGAGACCAGGGCATCTCACAGTTCCCCGAGTGGTTTCTTGTAGGTATTTCAAGAGGCAGGGGGAGAGGAACCAGCTTAGTGGAGCTCCCCGGTGAGCTCTGGAGGCAGAGGAGCAGCCTCCCGTCACCATGAGAGATCTGAAAGGATCAAAGCACTGCTGCTGTGGAGAGTGCGCGGGGCAATAGGTCAAGACCAGGACCAGTGTGGAGCATGGGGTCTCTACGTGGATGCCCCTGGTTTCCTGTGGATGCCTTGAGATTGGTACACAGCTGGGAGACGTGAGATCTCCATGGTCTGGAGACCAGGCCGGTGGCCCGTTCTGTGGGGATCAAATCCTACCTCCCTCTGGAAGGATGGTGGCCCTAGTGGAGGGAGTGATCTTTCCCAGAGCTTTGGAAATGGTCAGCGCTCCCCAGTCACTGGCACCTAGTGTGAATGCTCTGTAATTTCACTGGGTGAACCCCAAAGCCAGCCGCTCAGGCCTTCCTCCTTCCCATCCAGACTGAGAGAAAGGAAGGAAAACAGCACCTACGCGCTGTCCCTCATCTATGGGAAAACAGTGTATCACTACCGCATTGACCAGGACAAGTCTGGCAAGTACGCCATCCCGGAGGGAACCAAGTTTGACACGCTGTGGCAGGTATGGTACTGCGGGATGTTCTCGCCAGCTGCCCTGCCCCCCATCAAGAGAAGAAGTTCTCTTGTCATATACACCTCTGGCTTGGGGGTTTTGCCTGAGCTTCAGAAGCCGTATGAGGCCCTACGTGGATTGAATAACTCTTTCCAGAGGCAGCATTAACCTTTTAGACCTCAATTTCCTGCTTCCTCTATCGACTCCCAGCCAGTTCTGTGCAATAATATTAACACTCTCCTCTGTATGGATCTGAACACCCTGCCTCTCTGGAATACATCTTGTCTTACTACGCTCTGCGCACGTCAGTGAAAGATGCCACCACATAGTGTTTCTACAGGAACTGAGGGGAACAATGCCCTTTATTTCTAGCTCCTTGACCACCATACTTTCAAGGGCAGGTACCTTGAGGTGATCTTGTTAACTAAGGCTGTACTCTGCCGGCATATATACATACCTAGCCATAGGATTGCCCCACATGCTGGGCTGGATTAAGGGGCCCCTACTTTCATGGGGCACACAGCCTGGGGCCCCAGCCCCCCCACTGTGAGAGCCCCCTCCCCCTGGAGCCCCAGCTTCACCATGATGGCCAGGGGGCAGGATGGGCTGTGGCCCTGGGGCCAAAGGCTGCGGCAGTCTGCAGCACTCCTGCCCCTGGACTGGCTGGTCTGCCAGGGGTTGGGGCCGGCCAGTGCATGGCCACTGTGCTCCAGGGGTGGAGCCGGCCGGCGTGGAGAGAGGCCTCTGGCATAACCCTCCAGTGCTGTCGGGCCACCGTGCTGGGGTCCAGCAGCTCAGGCTGACATTGCTGCCCCCCTGAGGGCCCCGGTGTGACCCGACAGGGCTGTGGGGCCTGCAGGGCCATGCCAGAGGCCTCTCTATGCGCCGGCCAGCCCTGCCTCCTGGAGCAGACCAGTCAGCTTGCGGATGGGGCAGAGTGGGAGCACTGCGGACTGCCATGGCCTATGGCCCTAGGACCCCCTCCCCCCAGCGCCAGCACCCCAGCTCCGCCGGCACTGAGCCGGCTGGGCTGGATAAGCAGGAGTTTTAGGGGCTGCAGTCTGGTGCCCCTCCTTCAGGCTGGGGCTGGGGATGCAGCCCCTATAGCCCCTGCGTTAATCCAGCCGTGCCAACATAACACTAGAAAATTCTGCGTCCAAGAAGTTGTGTTTGACCTCCCTATCCCCTGTCTCTCCCTCCTACTGTGAGCCATCTCTGACTGCTGCTGTGATGTGTCCGTAGCCAGGAAACTGGGATGCCTTTTGGCTTCTGTGATCTCCACCCTTATTTTTCAAAGATCTCTCGTGTGCACAGACAGCTGCCTTTTTGGTACCTGCACTGCTGCACAGAACTCACAGACTCTGCTCTCTCCTGGACTCGAATCTTCCTGTGCCACAAGACAGAGCCTGACAATTCCATTTCACAGCAGATTTTGAGGGCTCAAATGTGTTTGCCTTCCACATTTGAACAAAAACATAACCTTTGTAATGTTTTCAGAAAGATGAAATTGTGCTGAATTCACTGTTGGATTAAAGCGTGGAAGTGGAGAATGAGAGAGCAAGAAACTTATATTCTTTAGCACTGGCCTGAAAGACTGTGGTTCAAGTCCCAGGTCTTCCCACTTCAATGATCTGGGATGAAAAATTCCGCTTCAGATTAGGTACTCTGGCTCCCCAGTATCTCTCAAAGAACCTGCCCAGCAGACTATTGAGTGGAAAGAGAATCCCTGAACTCAATCCCTCTTCATTTAACTGGAAATGTTCCAACTAGCTCTACTCCTGCAGACTTTACTTTTGTCCTTGATCTCTTTTCCTTTGTGTAGTAACCACCCAAATTTCTCTGCCCAGATCTCCTAGCCAATGTGGTTTGTAAATATTAGTGCAAAGAGGGCTCTGAGTATGTAGAGAAATGAGAGGAACTAATGAGGGCTTGTCTGTCACACACCTAAGAGCAGGGGTTACCATAAACCCCAAATTTTGCTTGTGAAAAAAGTAGTGATTTTCCTCCGTTGCATAATCTCCTTCTCCCCGATTCCTTCCCCAGCTGGTGGAGTACCTGAAACTCAAGCCAGATGGATTGATATATTTCCTGAAAGAGAGCTGCCCTAATCCCAATATGCCGTCAGGTGAGTTGATTCTTCAGGCCATAAGGGAAGAACCCATCTTTGGCTGTTGCCTAACACCTAACCTCACCTTAACACTAGGGAGCTATTTTAGTTCCATGGGTTGTTTGGTTTGCTTTGGATCTGTCCACCTGTTATCTTGCTTCCCGCCATATTGGGGCCATCTAATTTAGTATCCCGCCTTCTGCTCCAACTGCCTGGTCCTGGGATTTTTGCACATCTCTCTGAAAAACTGGATGATGGTCAGTGTTGGATAGAGCATACGGAGTGACAGGCCATTAATCTGCTCCGGGATAGAAATTCTGACGTATGTATTTCATACCAGGTCAGGGCGTTGGCCTGTCCTGGCTCCTCCTACACTACATCTTGACCAGGGGCTAAAATAAAAGCTACAGCTCCCACTCCTCCCCATTGCACTGAGAGACAATTCCTTTGTTCTGCGTGGTTGTGGGGAGAGCTCCCCCAACTGTTTCAGGCCACAGCAAGCACTTCTCTGGTATCTGCTCTTCTCTGTTATCCAACTACTGCTACCAAACCAGCCCTCATCATTCCAGGCGTCTGGCCTGCTGTTAGTCCATGTGGGCTGGAAGTCCACTGCCTGCCAGATTGGCTCAGCCTGGTATCCTGCCTCTGAAAGTGTGTTGATGGATCAGATGAAGGGAACAAAAAGAAAAAAATACCCTGAAGCACCTATCGGTAGCCAGCTGTGCAACGCCATATGTGTATCTGGTGGGAAACAATTCCTTCCTGAACCAGCAGGGAAGACACTGATGGTAAAGCCAGTTATAGTGATGGGGCAGATGGAGTCAAAGTCACGGCTGGGGTAAATTGGTTTAGCATCATTGAATTCGGCTGCTGGTTTTCATGACCACATTGAGGGATCAGACACCCACTGCCCGTGTTCTGCCCTGTGACTCCTGATTGATTGCCCAGCATATTGAATGTCTCTGGCTATGTGTTTAGGGGAAAGGAAGTGGTTTATTTTTTATTTGCTTCATTTCTATCTTTCTTTTGCTTTTCTAGTCCCACTTTCATATTATCCGAGTGTATTTCCTGCTGGGGAAAGGTGCCAGTTTGACAGCCCTGCTGTCTTAAGACCTTTGTTTATCCCCAAAGCAGGCTCCCCCTACTATACCCAACCAGTATGCCTAAATTCTGATAGGGAGGGACACAGTGCAGCAGGAAAAGCAGGTGTTCAAAACCTCTGACAACCAGGCCCACGATGTCCCAAGTTGGGTAAGAATCACTTGGCCTCAGTGGCTTCCCAAAGGTCACAGTGAGACAGGGACGGAGCTGGGAAGAGAAAACCCAGGCCAAGGTTTTCCAGAGTGACTCAGGATTTTGGGTGTCCAACTGGAGACAGCTTAGAGGGGCTGGTTTTCAGAGGGCCAGTGCTCAACACTTCCTGAAAATCAGCCTTTAAGGTGTCTTAAAACTGGGCACTGAAAAGCGGGGCTCACTCTGGAAAGCTTGCCTATGCCTAGCCCATCTCAGGTCAATGCCGTTTGTTGGACTGCAGGGGCAGGGGAGAGCTCACCCTGTTCCTGCTTGGAGGGTAACCGAGAGACTCCACGTGCTGACACCTCTCATCAACACTGGAGTCTGGGGCCTCATCCTCATTTCTCCGTGCTGCCAGAGCAGAGTAAAGGGCCCTTCATGCGAACCGGAATCAGGCCCAGGCCAGAGTGGTGAAAGGAAACCCCTTTTCTCCCAGACCTTTGCGGAACCGCCCAAGGCAGAGGAGGGCAATGCGCTAAACAATGTCTCTTCATTTTCAGCAACCGAGGCACCACTCCCACCAGCCCACCCCTCCGCAACTGTAAGTTTGGGATGGTGTCTCCTTTCTGTCCCTGCAGACCTTCTCTGAAAGGCAGAGACCTGCTTGGACTGTAATAAGGGTGGCTGCAGCCTCGGGGGGGTGGGGGGTAGCTGGTAGAGTTATAGGTAGAGATGGAAGAAAACTTCCATCATGCAGCACGTGATCTGGTGACTTGGCAAGTCTAGCTCAGCCCCAGGCGAGGCTGCTTGGCAGAGGCATGCCTACCGCTGGTTTTTGGGCTAATCTTTCTGCTCCCTTTGTACTCCTGTTTCCCTGGCTTTCTGCTACTGGTAGTCTCACATCTCTGGGGTGGGAAAGGCACAAAGGGGGCAGGGGAAGAGGACTCCCATCTTCACTGGGCATTCATGCATAGATGTGTCTCAGGGCCTGGCTAATAAAGGACGATTCGTCACAGTGGGTGCACTCGACTCTCTAGACAGGCTGCCTCTTCTTCCAGCTTTTGTGCCTAAGAATATGCCTAGGAACATCCACTTTCCCCAGCATTAGGAGCAGGATCTTTAGATTTAGAGGGGCAGAGCTGGATGCTGGACTGGTAGCACAGGACAGCTGCCAGGCTGGCTCCAGGTGATCTGCCATGTGGGTGCAAGCCATGACTGGGGAAGAAAGAGCAAGTTGCTTGCCGGCCATGAGATGGTTGCCTGGATCCTTACTCCCCACCCCACTCCTTTCCCTTCCCCAGATTCCATGTGGGGGGAAGGGGCAGCATGGTGGGTGGGGCTGCCCCCTCACTGTATCCTGGGGGCACAGGTGGGGTGCACATACTGCTAGTGAGGTTTTTACACCCGGTACCCAGAGTGGGCACACAAAGGGATTATGGGAAGGCATTGGTTCTGGGGGGCCCAGACACTCTCCCCAATCGTTTCTATCACACTGCATTAAAGGCATCTTTCACTTTGTCACTGTTTCTCTCCCAGGCACAGAGACGCCTGGGGACTCTGAACGCAGACGGCTACACACCAGAGCCCATAGGTGAGAATTCCTGCGGAGGCCTCTCTTCCTGCACCGCGGTACAGATCAGAGGAGAGCACTCTAGGCCAGCCAGGCAATGGGACAGAACTAGAACCTTTGGGGGCTGTACAGCTGAGCATCTGCAGAGCCAGCACATTAGCACCATCTTCTGGCTAAGAGAGGTGCTACATGGCTTTAAAACACACCCAAGGACGATCCAAGGGCCCCATTTGTTTTACAGGGCCCCAAATGGTTTGCTTTACTGCTATGAAACGATTTCGCCCAGGAATAAACCAAGCCCAGCCCCGTCCAGTTCCCCTTTTCCTTTTCCTCAGTCTTGTCCGTGGGCTCGACCCCACAAACACTGAAATGCATGTGTAATGGCACAGCTTACGTGAGCTCAGCCGTGCACAGTACGTGTATTTAGGATCAAGGCCAGTGATAGAGGCAGCACTAACAGCTCCAACTCCAACCAGTAGTAGGAGTGGGAGAGGCCACCACAGGCTGAAAAACCAAGGGAGATGGCCAAGAGGGAGGCTGGAAGATCAGCACTCGGAGGAGAGTTGCCAGAGGGAAGGGGGTGGCTCAGTGTTCTCCGGGGGGAGTGGCAGGGAGAGAAAGGTGGGGGTATCACAGATCCCTGGTCTTGTGCTTCAGTAGCAGGCCTGGGGAAATCACGCATCCTGCCAATGGACACCAGCGTCTATGAGAGCCCCTACAGTGACCCTGAGGAGCTGAAGGACAAGAAACTCTTCCTGAAGAGGGAGCAGCTGATGATTGATGAGGTGGAACTGGGGTCAGGAAACTTCGGCTGTGTCAGGAAAGGAGTTTACAAGATGCGGAAGTAAGTGCTATCCAAAAAGGATGAGAAGCAGAGCATGGCTCAGACTCGGCTTATGATAGAGATGGGCCAAGCCTGGCCCCGTTCAGGGGGAATTTGGGTCCAGGGCTTTGGTTCAGACCCATCTCCAGAGCAGAACAGGAGTGTGTATGCTGATGGGTGGGGCGGGGGGGGGGGGTGCATGAGGATGCATGCCTGGGAAAAGCCAAAGGTAAAAGATGCGACCGTGAGTTCAGGTGGACGAGGGAGTGTCGTGGGCACTGGAGAGGCCCAGCGATGGGAACTCGCATGTTGACTGCAAATACTGGAAGCCTCTGCTGGCCAGCCGAAGGCCTGAAATCATAGGGGAGCGCATGTTTTTAAAGAAGACACCTTGATGTGCTAGGCGGGGTATGGGACTGGGAAGGAGGAGATGGGAATTCTATTCCTGGCTCTGCCACTGATTCCTTTTGTGACCCCAGAAGTGATCTTGCCTCACTCCTTGCCTCAGTTTCCCCACCTGTAAAATGGAAGCAATAATACTGATCCTGAGCTACAGATCATAAATGCTACCTATTATTACTGTGCTAGAAAGGGGGAGGGAAGAGACTAACTAACCCTGATTGCACAGTGTGAGACAGAATTTTTCACTCAGTTGCTGTCATTATTTCTCCAGCTACCCTTTCCTGACCTAGTCTTCTCAGCTATGGTTCTCCAAAAGCATCTCTGCAGGAGCTCCTCACCCAGAATTAGCCTGTGGTAGCCTTGCTTCACAGACCTGTAGCCCATGACCATAACTGGGAATGAGATACCTTAATAGTATCATTGTGAATACAACTATTGAGCCACCAGCTTTAATCAGAACCACTGATAGATGCTTCACGTTACTGGCTATGATACAGTAGAGTCTAGTGACTAGACCATCTGTGGCGTATGCTCATCCTCTCTCCCCCTCCCCCCCGCTAGGAAGCAGATTGATGTGGCCATCAAGGTGCTGAAGAGCAACAACGAGAAGGCGGTGAAGGATGAAATGATGAAGGAGGCGCAGATCATGCACCAATTAGACAATCCTTACATCGTCCGCATGATTGGGGTTTGCGAAGCCGAGTCACTGATGCTGGTCATGGAGATGGCCTCGGGTGGGCCCCTCCACAAGTTCTTGTCTTCCAAGAGGTCAGTGTCCTTTAGGATGTTGAATAGAGATGGCTGGCTGAATTCTCTCCCCTTCTGGGCAGTGTACCACCAGACTCACAGGGACAGCGGGAGAATTGCTTTGCAGGTGGAGAGATATGGAAAATAGACCCAATAAAACTGTGAGGAGCTCTCTGAAACATTCCCAGAATAGTCTGGCTGTGGCACATGAAGAATCTGTGGGTGTGATAAATGGGTTCCTGGCACACATTCGGGGTGATCCACTCAAACCTTTGCCTCTCAAGTTATGCGATGGCATCTCAGACTCGTGAGACATTTCTATCACACAATTATATTTTATCGGCCTGCTTGCCATCTAACCTGATCTAGCCTAATACAATACAAATACCAGGAAAGAATCGCCCCTCCTCGAAATATTCTCTTGGGCTTTTCCAGCATCCTGTCCAATCAACCAGCTTCCTCAGTTCCCCATCATGGTGATAGCACTAGTTGGTGATAGCACTAGTTGGTGATATGGCCATGTTTCACGTAAGGGAGTCATCAAATTCTAGTCATAATAAATCAGCAAGCTGGTGGTAGAGGATCTGCTGGCTGGCTAGTGGAAGTGCCCAATAACATATTGTACTTAACTTACTAGTGTGCGTATTATGGTCTTCTACTGTGTGTAACCAGAACCATATAGCTATGTGTCAGAAGCTCTGTACTGCTAATAGCTAATGGAGATTTTCTTTTATTGTGGTTAGTAGGGCCTGATGCTTCTGGAGCAGGATAGTTTGAATCCTCCGCTCCCTGTGGCTGTGAAACTCTGAGGGATCATGGTGACGTCAGTTTCCTGGTTGTCCATAGATTTCTTATTGTATTGTCCTTTTTGCTTTCCTCCAGAGATGAGATTCCAGTGAGCAATGTTGTGGAGCTGATGCACCAAGTGGCGATAGGGATGAAGTACTTGGAGGAGAAAAACTTTGTTCACAGAGATCTGGCAGCCCGAAACGTCCTGCTAGTCAACCAACATTATGCCAAGATCAGTGACTTCGGACTCTCCAAGGCTCTTGCTGCTGATGACAGCTATTACAAGGTAAGTGTAATCACAGCAGAGGAATCACGGATCGGGGCCCGTCTGCACAGTCACCTCAGACGGAGTGTGTTTTTTACACTCCATCCATTAGCAGGAGCCACACATGCGTCTGCCGTGCATGCCTTTGGGACACTACCCTATACCACCCCATGACCTGAATCTCTCTGGCTTGCTGCGGAGACCTAGAGCCACATGTCAATTTTTTGTTATTCCTGTTGTTTATATAGTTCCATAGCTGCACATGTGGCTGTTCCATTATTCAGAAAGCTGGTCCCTGCCCCGAGGGACTTACAGTTCAACACAGACAGGGCAATGGAAGGCTAAGGATCGGGGGTAAGAATGAAGATGCCTAAGGCTGGATAGGAGATTAGTGGCAGAAAGACTCACATAGGAGCAGAGTTCTGGAGAAGGCGGTGAAGGGGTGCTACTTCTCTAAAGCAGGGGTGCACAACCTTTTCTGGCCAAGGGCCACATTGCATTTTCTAAGGCCACTCGAGGGCCACAAATGCAACGTGCAGGGCTGGGGGGGTCATGTCACATGATCCCCCCGCTCGCTCTGCTCCCAGAGGGCCTCACAGAACATGCTTGCAGGCTGCAGGTTGTGCACCTCTGCTCTAAAGGGAGACTGGGTTGGGATCCCTAGCAAGGGTGAAGCAAGACACAAGAACTGAGCAGCCGAGAGGTCTGCTGAGCCTTGAAGGTGACAAGGGACTGGACCTATACATGGACAAAAGGAGGAGGGCAACAAAGGGGAGCAGCGATGAGGAGTGATGTCATGGAGCTGTGGGAGGGGAAGGTTATTTTCACTGCAGTCATTTGGGCTATGTCTACGCTTGTCAAAATAAGTGGACTTAGCATGTCCACACTGTAAATTTAGGTCGACTTAAAGTCGATCTTGCTAAATCAACTTAGAGCATCTACACTTGATGACTAAGTCGACTGGCAGGGGCTAGGTGGACCTGGAAGTGGTGCATGATGGGAAGTGTGGCATGTGGCACCCAAGAGGTGCCCCCTTCCCCGGCCACCCCTTTAAAAGAAGAAGGGAGCTCAGCACCATCCCCATTGTGCTTGGCTACATGGGGGCAGAGCAGGTCAGGGACAGGAGCAGGGTACAGGAGTGGGGAGGCCAGGGCTGTGTTCTGCCCTGGGGGTGGGCACGCCAGACTCTGGCTGTGCCAGGCACCCTGGGAGGGAGGTCAGTGGAGGAACTCTGGAGGCCATGGAGGTCCATTTAGGGCTAATCCATGTCTACACTGGCTTAAGTCGACTTAATAAAGTCGACTTAAGCAGTAAGTCGACTTAAAACGAGGTCTTATTAAGTCGACTTAATTTTTCCTTAGATTGACTTAAGGAGCAGCTTAAGTCAACTTAAGGAAAGACAAGTGTAGACACAGAGTAAATTAAGTCGATTTAAGCCTCCTTAAGTCAACTTAATTTACAATTGTAGACACACCCTTGGAGATGTTGGAGAAGGGAGGAGCGACGCAAGGAAGCTAGAAAACAAGAAGGGATGAAGGAGCCATGCTTGGAAGCTTTTTGGGGCAGAGACCAACTTTCTGTTGTGTGTTTATATAGTGCCCAGCACAAGGGGCCCCATTCCCCAAGTGGGGCCCCCAGATGACATCACAACAGAGATAGTAAATAAAAACGATTGCCAACATTGCACAGTGATCTCTCTAGACAAAGGTAGCATCCCAGTTTCATTTCCAAGCCTGTTGTATTTTTTACCTACTGGCACATGGATCTGCAACATGATGCCACAGAATCTGGAATGTGTCCAAGAGTCTGTACCAGAAATAGACTTAGACTGAACTCCCTGTGCTCTGAATTTGCTGTTGGACTGCCTGCCCTGAGATGGGAGCTGTGGATTAAGGCTCCTGGCTGGAACACCACGTCCAGGGCACATGTTCAGTGGGGAATTACAGATCTGGATTGGATCCTGTATTCAGGGGCCACAAAGGACACCTTGGGGCTCTGTATATCATTCATTAGTCACCTGGAGGTTGGCTTTGTTTAGACAGGCACAGAAATTCACTTCATGTTTCTTTCATCCTCCAGACATTCTGGTGAACAGGAGAGGGAGCCCTCTCCCCATATGACACCAGGACACAGACAGTCCCTGACCTTGTTCCCCTGGAGAGCCAGAAGGAGGCTGCTTGTAGGATGCTGTCCAGATAGCTCATGTTTGAATGAGCCATGGACTCAGTTCACCATTAGAACTCTGATCGGATTCAAACAGCCCAAAGTATGGGGTTTTAAAGACCTGGGTTTTTAGTGTGGTGATAGAAGACAGCTCATAAGTTGGATGCAGGTTCAGGTTCTCACCCAGGGATTGGAGCTAGGCCTTTTGAATCTGCCTTTGGCAGTGAATCCTCACTTGAAAGGTTGTGATCTCATTAGACTGGCGCGTAACAAACCAGACCCAAGACAATGTGCGTAGGCTCTGGGCACTGAAGTGCGTTTCAGACTGTTGCCGGGTAAGCCACTCCTTCCTTTCTTTGTCACTTTGCTGCAGGCCAGGACGGCTGGGAAGTGGCCCCTGAAATGGTACGCGCCAGAGTGTATCCTGTATCACAAGTTCTCCAGCAAGAGTGACGTGTGGAGTTACGGCGTGACCATGTGGGAGGCTTTCACCTATGGGCAGAAACCGTACAAGGTGCGCAGAACAAGGAGGGCAGCTTCTCTGCTGTTCCAGCCGGGTTTGTGATTCCTCCCCAGCCAGGGTGCTTCAGTGCGGCCCCCGAAGAGCCAGGCAGCTGTCCCAGAGTGCCTCAGCAATAGAGAGAATAGGCAGAGCCATACATGGGGCAATGAATTCTGGGACGCCCTTCCAGCTAGGGCAGGGAGACGGAGGCCAGCCGAAGGAATCGTCCCTCTACGCTGCGAAGAGCAGAGTGCTGGCCTGGTTACTGGGCACAGGCAGGCACCAGGGCACGTGAGATACAAATGCACGTGGTTACTGACAGCGTCACCATGGAAGTGTGTGAGCCCGGTGTTATTAGCTCATTGCGGACTCAGTGGAAAGGCCCAAGGGTTGGTCTAACCTGCTCCCTATCAGCTGTGCTGGGCGGGGAGGGCAGGGTCATTAACACGTTTCCCCACTGGACCTCTCGCCCTAGAAAATGAAAGGCCCCGAGGTGATCAGTTTCATAGAGCAAGGGAAGCGCATGGAGTGCCCGCCAGACTGCCCAGCAGAGATGTACAAGCTGATGCAACAGTGCTGGACCTACAAGTAAGTCTTTCCCCGGCTAATCTCCAGGCAGACTGGATGCCGACCTGCTTGGGACAGGGCGTATTGCTTGCAAGAAAGTTGTGTCTGTGGGGTGGGGAGGCGTGTCTCCTGTCCTGATCTCCCTGTCTGGGCTGCTGGGTCTGTGAGGAGTAATTGCTTATTTCCTTTTCTTCCTTCCCCTCCCGTGGCCTGCAGCTCCCCTGGGAAAGGCTGGAGCCTCTGTGGGTCTCTCTGTTTTGGAAACAGTTTCAGGCTCAGCCATCCCAAGCTGCTGCCTCTGTGGTCAGCGAGAGCAGGGTAGAGCTGGATAATTATGACAGGGTTTTAGTTGATCAGTCATTACAAACCATAATGCAAAGCAGAAGATGCTTTGATGACTAGATTTAACACAGCAGCTCCTCAGGGCTACCCCCTCTGAGTGATTCACCTCTCTGCACCTCCTGGGACTTCCCAGCAATTTGAAGATTCCTCTCTTTGCCACTGACAATTGAAGGAGGGTCCCTTTGCTCTGGCCTGTCTGGTCTATTAAGTGACTTGCCTCATTGATCTTAGGGTGCAAAACCGAGGGATGTAATTTCCAGGATGGGCCCTCCTACCCCTGAGGGTCCCTTTCCCAGTCACCTGGCAAAGAGGCAGAATCACATCAATTGTGCTTTCAGCCAAAGCCATAAGTTCCAGCCTTCCCACTCAGAGCTCAACTCGGCCGCTTGGGCCCATTCCTTGTGCTTCTTGGGGATGGCCTGGGCATGATAACGGGACGCAGAGCCTGTCGCTGAGATGAGTCCGGCCCAGGTCAGAAGTGACGGCCACCTGAAGGGTCCTCATTACAGGTCCCAGGAGATGAGGTCCACATCATAGGTGCACTTGCACAACTGGTTTACTGAACTGCAGCCTCAGCAGGGAGGCTAACGACTAATAGACCGTAGTGGCTGAACTCCCCACTGGCCCTGGCGCCAGGGAATCGTCCCACATTCCTGCTCTTTCTGCTCTTCCACAGTGGGGCAGGGCAGGAGCTGGGCTTGGAAAAACGAGCACAGAGAAGCAGAGTCTGTGGGCAATGAGCAGCCAGTGAACTGTTGGTGCTAGGTTTAAAAATCACCCTCCCAGGCCGTGTGTCCATCCAAGTCTGTTTGCTTTGGGCTTCTTACTGACTTTTCTTTGGTCCCTCCTTCCTCTTCCAGATGGGAAGATCGCCCAGGGTTTGCAGCTGTGGAAACCATAATCCGTTCCTATTACTACAGTATTGCTGCCAAGACCGAAAAGGGGCCGGAGGAGGAGGACAAGACAAAAGCTGCTTGCCCCTGAGTCTCCCTCTCTGTCTTCAGCACGTGCACTCTCCTGTCTTGGCCTTTCGGGAAGGCTGCTGGAGATGTGCCATGTAGCTGAGCTCTTTGGATACAATGGTGCCAGATGGACTGTCATGGCACGCGAACTCAGACCTAGATCATCTCGCAACTCACAAGAGCAGGCCGTGATTTACAGCCTTTGCATGTCCTGTTTGGGAGACTGGGCAGAACAGGACTGCAGCGCCCTCCAATGCACCTGCAGAGCACCGTCCCCGATCCTCGACACTCATCCCCCTTTGGTTCACCACGTTGGCTCCCACTTCCAGCAGCATACTGCATTCCCCTTCATTTGCTATTGTGTCCCCTGGGAAAACACTGAGCTGATTATGGCTGTTCCAGTGAAGTGTGCACAGAGGTGGGGGGCAGAGGACAGGGAACCATAGCCCCCGCCTACATCTATGCATGTGGGGAGGAGGCAGCTGGCATGTAGCACCGACAGAGCTGCTGAGTACCGCAAAAGGATCCTGGTTGGGCAGGATGGGGGAGTGGCCAGCACCGTCCTCCTTCACACCTGCAAACAGTACTGGGAGTCGGATGCTGGGGGACTGCACCGTTCCCTTACAGTGGGGGCGTGAGAACTGCCTGGGGGCTCACTTCCACACCCCTGCCACAGTCTGTTCAGGGAGAGCATCTCCACCAGTCGTGGCCAGGCCTGTGAAACCTTTTTCCATCAGCTAAGTCCTCAGCACTCTGCCCTGTGCGCTCCCCACCACGGAGACCGTTTCTCTTTCTCAGCTTGAAGATCTGCTGACCCTATAAATAAACCATTCTTGTTCTTACCCTTAAACCTGTCTCAGGCTATTCAGCTACTGCAAAAGTTTGCAGCTACTGTGACTTTTCATGGGTCCTGCGTACCTGCCCTGCACTCTGATATTTTGACCCAAGTCTTATGGTGATAAGTCCTTTCATCAGCTCCCATTCTTCTGGTAGCATCGCAGACCTCAAGAGCCTGATGAGTCATTAAGACCTCAAGCAGGCCTTGATCAGTTTAAGGTTCAGGGAGCTCTGTTCTGCAGAAACCGGGCCGGGGGGATTCAGCTGCCACCTGCTTTTTGTAAGAATATGAGCATGCTTCCAGCGGGGTGGCAGATGTCATTGTTTCATTTCAGCCTGACCTCACACCTCCTTTGCCGCTCCCTCCCCATCAAAGACAGACTGATTATTTGGCTGAAAGACAGCAGAGTCCTGTGGCACTTTTAAAGACTAACAGATTTATTTATCGCATGAGCTTTCGTGGGAGAAAATCCCACTTTGTCAGACGCTTTGAAGATAGGAAAGTTACAGAGTGGGAGGAAATTAAATGCAGGGGAGTGTATGACATAGCATCAGGTCAGGCTGTAACAACAAATCAAAATAGGTGTTAGGATTCAAACACTGGGGAACACGGCTACCCCTTTGGAATTTGATTATTTGGCTGTTAGTGTTTCTTTGGGGGTGTCTGTGGTGGAATCCCAGGGTGTGATTGCAGTTTGAGTAGGCACCCCAGAGCTTGCGTTAGTCCAGCTAGCTCAGGTCCTGGAAAAGTAAAGATGCACAATGTGCACTTCAACATGGGATAGACCTTCATGCAATTACCCAGCATCCCAGGACAGCCTGGCTATGTCTACACTTGTGTATTGAAGTCGACTTTAACTAAGTCGACTTAGTGTGTCCACACTGAAAATTAAAGTCGACTTAGGGGGGAACTTACAAAGTCGACCTACAGCGTCCATACTGGATGCTCTAGGTCGACTTTGTGGGGCTAGGGGGACCTAGGGCAGGTCCACGGGGGTGGGGGGCACCCCTTGCCCAATGCCAGGAGGCTCAGCCTTTGCCCCATTGTACCTAAGTACAATGGGGCAACGGGGGACAGGGACCCTGGCAGGGCATAGGGGCAGGGTGGGCAGGGCTCTGCCCTGCCCTGTGGGGGGGCATGCCAGGCTCCCCCTGTGCCCCCCCCGGCAGAGAGGGCCTTGGTGCAGCCCTGAGGTAGCCCTAAGTCGACTTAGGGCTACCCCACGGCTACACTGGCTTAAGTCGACTCTAGGGAGTCGACTTAAGCCTTAGGTCTACTAGAAAGGACGTTTAATAAAGTCGACTTAATTTTAATTAAGTCGACTTTATTTTCCTTAAGACAACAGAGTCTTGTGGCACTTTTAAAGACTAACAGAATTAAGTCGACTTAAGCAAGCTTAAGTCGACTTAATTTACCAGTGTAGACGCAGCCCCTGTGCTGAAGCCATAGGCAGTCTTAGCTACGGGCAGTCTGGGCATTTGCCCAGTTGGGGGAGGAGGGCCCACCCATTGGGTCAGGCTGGAGAGGAGGCAGGGGGCCGGTGGTAAGGCAGCGGGGGGCCGGCGGAGCACCCCAGCGAGACAGGAGGGGAGTCAAGGATGGGGCTCCCCACGCAGCGTGGGGGCCCCCATCCTTGACTTTTGCCCAGGGCCCCAGATTCACTAAGACTCCCCCTTGTTGCATGGCCAGATAGCAAGAGTGAAAAATCAGGCCGGAGGTGGGAGTTAAGGGCCAAGTATTTATGGCTGAATTATCATCACTGCCATGGTTTCTCATAGACACTGTAGAGGGCAATCAACTCCAAGTGCTGCCCACATGATACCCGTGAAATTTGGACTGTCACATGGCGGGGTGTGTTCCCCATTTTGCAGCAGGGTTGACAAGCCCCTGTCCTTCCCCTGGGATCCAAAGTATTCAAGAGACAGCGGAGTGACTGTGGTGAGCACAGGGTGGGCGTTGGGGTTGGGGAGCAGAGGAAGCAGAAGCTCAAAGTGGTACTGGACAGGAGATGGGGAGTTTATCTCTCACCATCTCCCAACTGCTGAAAGCCCAGGCATAGCTCAGCCACTTCACTCTGTCCAGCTAGCGCCCAGCCCAAGGCACAGCCGTTGTCTGGGAGTGGTCGGACCTGATCAAAGGCCACAGTCCCTGGAATGGAGCCAGCCAAAGTTCTGCTCCTTCCTTTCTGCAGCCACTTGCAGTTTCCTGAGCAGGGGGTCCGTGGAGCATCTCCCTCACCTGACACACAATCTGGGCCCCCTCAGATTTACGGGGGCCCCAGTGACACAAAGTGCTTACCCCATGCAGCACTTTCTGCTTCAAAGCACCTGAGTTAACTATCACCACACCCTCATGAAGCAGGGAATTAGCCACACATGGGGAAACTGAGGCACAAAGGAGCCGTGACTTGACCAAGGCTGCAATGAAAGTCAGTGGCAGCACTGGGAACATGACCCAGGTTTCCTGGTCTAAATTACACTCCTCGCACCCTGGAATCTGGAAAAAGAACCCAGGAATCCTGGTTCTCAGTCCTATAACCCCTGAATATTCTGCTTCCCTCAAGAATACTTGGTCGCAACAAGTACCATTTGTCTGATGGGTGTGAAGTAGGCTACGTGCATCGATGCTCCACCTTACTAGGAACCCTTTTATGTCTTCCTGTGTCCCTAGCCCAGGGCAGCTGTTGAGATTAATTCCCTGTCCTCACTTCAGGGTCGGAGGAAGAGGGGTTAGCTGGGAGCCTGACACTACTTCATAGCATGGTCTTCAGGAGGGGTTTGTCTCGAGGAAGGGGAGGCGGGAGTTGGTGGTGCAAGATACTGCAAGCAGGATTTGGACTAGCATGAATGTTGCTGGCTTCATCTCTGAGAAGTTACATGTATGCACACATACACATGCACACACACATGCATAGTGAAAGGGGGACAGCACAAAGCAGGGGGACTGATGTCATGGGACCTCCCTGTGTCTCCAGGCCGGTGTCATTTGTTCCTGCCGCCCGCTTGCCAGTTACCCCCAGGAGAACATCCCTTACGAATGAGCATGATCTCAGGCAGCCCCACTGCTTCTCATCCCCCTCGGACAGCCCCACACGCCAGCCACCCTCCAGGGCGGCAGGCCCTGGCTGGCTGGAGGCTCAATCCCTGAAGCACCTTCTCTAATCTGAGTTAGCCATGGCTCTGGCCAGATCCCAGCCAAGTCACTGTGGTAGGTAGCAGGAGTTCCTGTGTGGTTCATCTGTTTGGGCTACTCTGCATATCCTGCCCCCACTTCCTCTGCCCAGCAATGGAACCCAAGTTCTGTCTCTTCTACTTGGTTGGCAAACATTGCCACTGACCGTAAACTGGGCAGGTGGGAGTGAGGGCCCCGCGGCTGCATGGAGAGAAGGTCATCAGAAGGCCCAAGAGGCAGCTGCTTCTGCGAGCCTGGAATTGCTTATGAAAAGGCCCTGCCAGCAGCTAGCTAGAAACACCCTCAGCAGCCGACCCTGTTTGAGTCAGGCAGAAGTTGTTGTGGGGAGAGGCTTGCTGGAAACCCCCAGGTCTCTGTCTCTGTTGGGGTCAAAGGTGTCGGGAACTTGAAGACATGAGCCCAGCCAACCAGCTCTCACCACTAGTCCCTCTTGCTAGGTCGGTCTTGGTAGATATATAATCACACAGTGCTCTGCCCTGTTCTGACACCGACCACCTTACCATGCCAGAACTTGCCACAGACTTTGACTGATTCATTGAACCTCACGCCCCACTCTGTGAGCTCAGGCAGTGTTATTTTTGTCTCCGTTTACATATGGAGAAACTGAGGCACAGAGACAGCCACACAGGGAGTTGTAGAGTTTAAAGCCAGAAGAAAACATCAGATCATGTAGTTGGACCCCCTGTGTATCCCAGGCCTTCACCACCACTCAATGGCAGGGCTGGGAAGAGCACCTGGATCTGCCATTGTCCATTCTCATGCTTTGACCACTAGGTAATGTCTCCACCCCATAGTTCAGAGAAGCTGAACGAAACAGCTGAGGATCTCTACCCTAGTCTCCATAGAGGAGAAGGATCATGGCCCACTAGATTCTCAGCCTACACCAACTGGGTTAGAGGGAACTAAGCACAGTTCTAGGTCCCTCCATTTACAACCAACCAGTCCATCCTGTCCCTAATGGGCAAGACATGGGAAAAAGAGGTATCACATGGGCATGGAAGAGGAAATAAATTTAGAACACAGAAAAGGAAAAACATCCCCTCATACAGAATAGTACTCACTTGTGGAACTCACTGCCACAGGAATCTATCTATCTATCTCAGGCCCCTTCATAGCACTCATCACCACAGCAGGAGCATGAAGTATTTAAGCCCTAAGGCACAGAATTCTGCCTATCATTAATGCAACAGAGTAGCTAATATTTCCTGCCAGGTTTACAGCGTGAGTCATCCTCCAGGACAGTTGAGATCTAGAGGGGTGATGAGTGCATGTTGGTTTTATACATCGCTGTGACTTTGCTTCTTGAGTAGCAATCCCCCAGTGGTTTGCAGGTCCGTGTGGCAGGCTGGCCTGTGTACGATAGGCAAGTGTCGGCACTAAACTCAACAGGGTAAGTGCAACGTCAACCTCTTCTGACATTCCACACGGCCCGCTCTGAGTCTGGGAGCCCACTTCTGGTGTGAGTCCCCTTGGGCAGAGAATTTAAGCTTCAGAATTGCTTTGAAGTTAGTTCCTGAACATCTTCCTCCAATCCTTTTATGGCCACATCCAAAGAGTAAGCCACATGGGGTCCTTGTCGAGCATTTCCCTGACAGACAGCAGCATCTGCCTTGCAGTAAGGGTCCATTCTGTTGTGCTCACAGCACTGGCCTAGGCACCAGTGGGGTGAGTGACTCGCTGGAGGTTGCAAAGGGATTCCCGGGGGCTCTGCTAGGGGATCCAGAAACTCCTCCAGGCTGTGAAATCTTACAACTCTTTGCATTCAATAAAGTGTCTTCCGTGCATAGGTCCCAAAGCTGTTTATCGAGGTGCGGATCATTTTAGAACTGGGGAAACTGAAATACAGAGAGGAGAAATGATCTACCCAAGCTCTGCAGCAGAGGCTGCCTGCCTGGTCCACTGGCCCACGTATATTGGTGCCGTATCAGATTAACGATGCAAAGGAGCTGTAGCTACAGACAGCCACTTTCACACCTCCTTTGTGTCCTGGAGGGTGGCTATTTTTGTCTCTAGCAGTCAGCACGCAGGGTAAGCTGTCGTGGTTTCAGCTCAGCTCTAACTCTCCACACGCTGTTTGAAGCCGGGGGCCTCACGGGCTCAGTTTCACATTGCTCTAAGCAAGGCCGTGAGGGGTGGGGAGAAGTTTGACCTGGGCCCCCTGCAAGTTGAGAGGGCCCCAATCCATGAAACTGGAGTGAGGGTGGTGAAATCTGTCTCACAGGGTCACAGCGCCCCGCAGGTTTGGGCCTGGCCACTGAGGGTGTTGAGGAGTGCTGGGACCCCATGCGCTAGGTCTCAAGACCACTCCCTCAAATTTGGCCTGGCCACCCCTCCATCGTGGCAGAGCTCCAAATGCCCGGATGATGCTGACAAGTTTGGCTGCCAATCAAAGGCCCAACTCAAATTTCCTCCCTCTTTCCCAGCTTCCCCCCTCTCCATCCCTGTGCCCCCCCATCACACACTCTTCATTCCCTACTTCCCTCCCTCCTGACCTTACTTCCCCAGCACACTCCCTGCTTCCCATTCCCCCGCCATTGTCCCAGAAGTCTGGGAGACGTCCTGACAGCTACGCCGAACACTTCCCCTGGAAGCCAGGCTTGGTAGTCTCCACTCACACTGGTGCTGGAGCAGGCACCCCCACCCCCAGAAAAAGACTTGGGGTCAGTAGCCTCTAGGGTCTGGGAAGGGGGTAGTTTTCCCTCTCTCATGACTAAAGTGAGCCCAACTTTGGCTCTGAGAAGTCTTCTATTTTGGCCTTAAAGGGGCTGAGATTAAAGTAAAAGGGACCCCCCCCAACGGCGTTTCCCCCAAGGTGTTTACCCTCCAGCCATTCCTGCTGGGTCCCATCCTCCTTGTATGATAAAGCCATGCAGCTGATTCTCCAGAATGAAACTCAGTGACACCCACTTCTCAGCCAGCTGCTGAGTTGCGATGGTTATTACTCACAGGTTGATTCTAAGAAACTTCTTAGGAAGGTTGTCTGAATCCCCGAGAGTTCCTCACTTGAGACTTGCTAAAGAACAAACATACACATGCTCTACTCACGGTACATCTCAATTCACTCTGTACCAGATATGGCAAAGCATAGAGTCTCACAGAGATCAAAGCATCCCAGGACTTCCTCCCTGAGGAGTGTTTTGTTCTCCAGAGTCTGCATAGTCCAAAAGTGCTTACCATGGGGTTAAAAAGCTGTGGATTTCAGCTGCTGAGAGGTGTTGCAGCAGTTAGCATATAATTTGGGGATTCTGAATGCATGATTGGTTGGAGATGAACTCTCTTCCTTGTTGGTCAGAGGAGAAAAGCCAGGGTGCATGTCCTTGGGAAAGCCAGTTGCTTACAGTGGTCAAAGGACTTGGATTTGTACAGCACCTGACACAATGTGCTTCTAGGCACTGCAGTATTAAAAGTAATAATACTATCTCAAAATATATTCTCTGCATCAATAAATACATACCCCAAAGGCTCAGAACGTAGGTGATGGGTCAGGGACGAGCGGGTCAGCTTATTTAATACCCAAGGTTTGCAGGAGTTTCTTTTCTTGAGTACCGAGAATCCACCATTTGGGGGGCGAGGATGTTCACTGTTAGGTAGAAGGCCAGGAAATTTCTTCTTGTCCTCCCCCCCTTATTAATATGAGTGTCATGTTAACAGTGACAAAGTGACATGAAATAAAGCAGCAGGGTAAAACCACAGAAACAGCACTTGCTTCCCAAGCATTCTCTCTCATTGGCTGTGATCTTCTTTTCCATACATGGAGACTGATTTTTTTTAAAAAAAATACATATTGGTTCATTTCAACTTTCTACTCCTTTCAAACCTTTTCGCCTGCTCAACAGAGATTCACCCTGTCGCTGCAGGTAAAGCAAACAATTCATTTCATCCTCACGGGTGGCAGCTTTTAGGGTTTTTCTTTGAATTGTGGGTTTTTAGAGCCAGAATGTGACTGTGCCTTTCATTTATTTGCTGGTGACGGGTGGCGATTTCACTTGGGGTCCTGCCTTCACTAAGCTCCCCCAACTGGTGTTCAATGAGAGCACTAGGGTCCTGATTCGCCCGGGTGAAGAACACTTGCCGTTCTAATGGGAATGCAGGGCTCAGAGCCAGGACATGGGAATGCAAAGAATTCAGGATCAGGCCCCTGGCTGGAGTGTTTGGAAAGATGTGTAGACACACAGAGATACAAAGAACATTTACAAGTGGCCTAAGAGGGGAGGGTACATGGGGTGGGTTCTGAGTTATTACAGAGAATTGTTTCTTGGGTAACTGGCTGTTGAGACTTGCCCATGTGCTCAGGGTTTAACTGATCGCCATATTTGGGGTCGGGAAGGAATTTTCCCCCAGGGCTGATTGGCCTGGGCTCTGGGGGTTTTTCGCCTTCCTCTGTAGCACAGGGCATGGCTCACCTACTGGTGAATTCTCTGTATCTTAAAGTCCTTAAATCATGATTTAAGGAGGTAAATAACTCAGTCGTAGGTTGGTGGCCTATTGCTGGAGTGGGTGGGTGAGGTTTTGAGGCCTGCATTTTGCAGGAGGTCAGGCTAGATGATCATACTGGTCCCTTCTGACCTTAAAGTCTATGAGTCTATAAAGAACTGAGGGCAGATGGCTAGCTGGCATAAATTGTCCCGGCCCATTTGTGGAGCTATGACCATTTATGCTATATAAGAGATAGGTATTAAAGAAAGGCCTCTGAATGACATTGGGTAAGTCACTTTCCCCTCTCTGTGCCTCCATTTCTCCATGTGTGAACTGGAGACGATGCTCATGATCCACTTTCGTAAAAGGCTTTAAAATCTCTGGAAGAGATGTGCTAGCTAAGAGCGAGGTAGTAGTGTTATTATTTCTGTCTCCCAGAGAATGATTCCTGGGTTGTCTGCCCTGCTCTGCCATGGACTCATTGCATAATATTGAGCAATTCACTTTACTTCGGTTTCCCCATTTGGAAAAGGGGCCTAATCATACAGAGTTCTCTCAGCTAACCTTGACGGTTATAAGGGTTACTTAAGAATGGCCATACTGAGTCAGACCAATGATCCATTTAACTCATCTGCTGCCTTCCAGCAGTGGCCTGTACCAAATTTATATTGGCAACGGGCTTTGAGGTCTTTGCATGAGAGACGTGAAGATGTAATGTGCTATTGTCAGAGTGGTTGTCTTCTACTTGTCCAGATGTGGCACTGCTTTACAGTCCATGATTACTGTGCATATGTCGCTTGCCACATGACTGGGGCTCTGGCAGACGGACGTAAAGGGCAGATGCACAAAGGAGGAAGAGGCAAATTTGCTGGGCACTACAACCGCTAATGAATGAAGCAGGAACTGGCTCTAAATTCAGGATTTTCAAGTATCTTTTCTTTCATATCATTGCTTCCTTCTCTACCAGGAGAGATCAATTAACAAATTAGGTATAGGTTTCGCTACTGATTGGGGCAATTGTTTTATAAACCCAGTCTCTAAGGGAAACTTATTACTGATTTATGCACAGTTTTGGACTATTTTGTTAAGGGGTGCCATTTTCTATGAAAAGAGTTTTACCATCATATCCCCTTATGTGGATGCAACTTTTTTGGTATAAAGGGTCTCATAGCGAAGTAGCTTTTTCCCCTCCCCTTACAGGTACTGGTAATATACTGGTATAGTTAAAGCAGTACTATTTTTGTGCATCTACTGTCCTAAAGAAATCAACATGTGACTATATTTGTGATGATAAATAAGGATGTGCAAAACCATCTCTATTGCTCTGCCTGTTTTAACACGCTATTTCGCTGGTAGGAATTCAAATGTACACGATTAAAAAACTGACACCACGGAGAAAATTGCAGTTAGCAAAAGAAGAAGATAAACATTCCAAACACACCTGAACGCTTGTTGGGGTAGATTTCTGAAATCAATGGAAGAGGTGAATGCAATAAGTCTCATATATTTGGAGTTAAACAACACAGGTGATACATATCTCACCCAATGTTAATAGAAACAAGGACTTTGGTGTGGATTCAAAACTAGCTAAAACCCCACAAACAGAGCAAGATAGGAAATATCAGAGCAGAACAGTGGTGACTCCAGTACTCTGTCCTGTCTCTGCCTCCAAAGGGAAATGGTGAGAAGCAATGTGTGAAACAGAGGGGAGACAGTTTATGAGGTGCCCCAGAAAGCAATATTCAGATCAGCTTTATTTAATGTCTTTGGTGATATGGAAGGAAGAGAGGATAGGACACTAATGAAAATCACAACTGATACTAAATTGGAAAGAGCTACAAACAGAAGAGAGGACAGAGAAAGGAACTATGTCATTTGTATCGATTTAGATGGAATAAATGGGTCCAAAGTCACTGTCCAACATTAGACAGTAATGTTTGGTATACAAAGACATCAGCCTCCGTGCTGTGGTAAGCACTATTAAAAAGGCTTTTAAACTTTTATTAAAGATACAGGAAAGGAGGGGAAAACCAGGTAAGTATTTAAAACGTAAATGATTAAATATGGACTTCATTTCAACAACGGTGCTTGTTTCCCTTCCTTTCAGTTGGAGAATGTTTTCAGCCCCCCTCCCCCCCCGGCCTCCATTTGACAATCTTTTAGCTTGTATTAAAGGTGGTAACTGTCCTCTGATGTCAACTTTCACTTGCAATCACATTCATGGAGAAACAGAGGGCGTCTACCCTGCCATAAAAGACCTGCAGCATGGCTGCAGCTGGCCTGGGTCAAATGACACAAGCTGCGGGATTAAAAATTGCAGTGTAGACTTGAAGGTTCAGGCTGGGGCTAGGGGAAGATTCCCCTGGAGTAGGCTCTGTGGATGACTGCCATAAGGCTGCCTCTGACACAGCACTGCAGTGCTGTGAGCTTCAGAGGAGCCCTAGGGTGGCTGCTGTAACATAGGCAAGCTCTCATGGGCTTTTAAGTCATACCAAGGGTTTCTCCAGACCCCACAGCAGCCCAGGACTAGGTGGGCACAATGGTGGCTTAAAGCCATCATAGCCCCACTCTCTTTCCCCTGAGCTGCACCTGCTAGAGAGACAACACAGAATTTTACCCCCTGAGTTCTGTCTTCCTCCACTATGCTGAACTGTAATAGTGTATCCTTGACGCAGAGATTAGCAAAGATTTTGTATTTGTAATGTCCCTGGTTTTGAGAAGAGGACGGGACAAAGCAAAAGGTCTTTTTTCAGCTGGCAGTTGAGATGTTGTAATCATCATCACGGCTCCACCATCCTCTTTTTATTGGACACCCTCTCCTTAATTGGGTCATGGGTATTCAGATTATAAACTCCATGGCTATGTCTACACTAAGAAAAGTTAGGTCGACTTTGTTAAATCGACTTAATACGGTTGACTTAAAGTCAACCCTATTGAGTCGACTTAACAAAGTGGTGTCCATGGACGTGGACTAAGTCCACTTTGTTAAGTCTACGTAACTGCCCTTAGGTCGACTTAAAGTGGACTTAAACGTCCACACTGGGCTTATGTCGACCTAAAGAAGGGTTAGGTCGACCTAAGGCGGCTTAAGTCAACCCACCTGGTGGTTCTTAGTAAGTCGACTTAAGCTTTCATTAAGTCGACTTAAGGAATTTCTTTTCTTTGAGGCCGCCTATTTCTTATCACACATCCCTATACCAGACCTCACATGTTGCCACTAGAACATGGCTAAATTTTTTGTCTGAAGCTTTTCTTTTTGCCAGAAAATGCAGATTCGGATCGAGTGGAACATTTTGTGAATTCGTGACAATTTGACAACTCGTTCCAGCTGAAAAACACCTAAGAGAATTCTGAAAAAAAAAAAAAAATTGAAACTAATTCTTTAGAGTTGTTTATTCTATATGACTTTTCAATTTTTTAAAAAAGGGGTTTAAAAGTGCAAATGAAATAGTCTGTCTCATTTTTAACCTGGCATGGGTTTTTCCCCCCCAACTTTTGAATCTGGGGATGCCAAAAAATAAAAAAAAGTTTTTCATGTCAGGTTGAACTCCCCTGCCTTTTTTTTTTGTAATCCCCAAGAACTGAAAAAGGTCAGGTATTTTCACAGTTTTAGGGACAATATGTAAATGATAATAATAAAAATAATAATAATATAATCATAGTGCATATCGACTGCTTTCATGCATATGTGCGCACACACACAGCGTTATGGCGGTAGACATTCATGGAAATCAGGTTTTCCCTCATCATTCTTCTTCTATTTCTTCCTCTAGCCAAGAACACGTCCCATCGCAATAACTGCGCCACAGGTATACATGATTCTGCCTTTCTGGTGCCTGACAGCACAGTGGAAGAGGTGCCCCTTGAAGGGACCTCATTTGTTTCCCACATCCTGCCTTACTTCCCCACAATATCCTGCGGATCAGGGCCCAAAGGCAGCTGCCTATGGCCAACCTCACGAGATGCAAATGAGAGTTCACCCTCATGGAGAAAAAGGATGCTAGTCACTGGACCCAGAGGAAGAAGAACATGGAGGCTGTGACGCACTCCACACTAAGAGGTGCTTCAATGACTTGATGCTGGAAAGGAGACTCGTGGCCTTGAGGGAAGAGAACTTGTACCTGAAGGCAGAACTGAGGGCTCTGAAGTTGCAGTGTGGCTAATGATGAACCCAGTCTCCTCATAGCTTCACATATTTTACAGCAGCTCTTTATCCCATTTCATGCCCAACTTCTGGCGTTTCAGGATGGGCTAAATCACATCACCCAGTGCTCACCCAATGCCCCTCAACCCAGACCAGGGGTAAGACTTACTGATCAAGATGTCAGTGGGAATCTTCTTTGGGAGGAGATGAGCTCTCCCATCCTTCAGGCCTAGGGTCTGGGAAGACTTCCCTACCTGAGGAGACACAAAGCTCAGGAAATGAGGAGGCATCTAGGACCTCAGAGAGCTCCCCCCTGGGGTGGGAGAGAACCAAGAGACAAGGCTCTGGGATCAAAGTGAGTCTGATGCAGAGTTCCTGTTTCCGGGTTCCAAACCCCAACCGATCCTTTCTCTTACAGGACTCAAGCATCGTGTATAAATGCATGAATAGGGGGCACGTTAAAACTCATTTCTGCAGCATGCATATATACAGAGAGGGGCATTTTAAACATGCTGCCATGTTCTGGTTATTATTATGGTTATGGTTAACCATTATTATGGTTATTATTATGGCTATGTCCTTCTCTCAGTCTTCTCTTCTCTAGACTAAACATGTCCCATTCTTTCAACCTTTCCTCATAAATCAGGTTTTCTGCACCTCTTATCATTCTTGTTCGTCTGCTCTGGCCTCTCTCCAATTTGTCTACCTTTTTCTTAAAGTGTGGTTTCCCAAACAGGACACACTATTCCAGCCAACGCCTCACTAGCACTGAGGTAGAACAAAACAATCACCTCCTATACTTTATACGACATTCCCGTTAAAACACCTCAGACGTTTGCCTTTTTTTGCAACAGCATCACATTATTGACTCATAATTTCTAATCCACTGAAACACCGAGATCCTTTTCTGCCGTACTGCTGCCTACACACATATTACCCATGTTGTCGTTGTGCATTTGTTTTTTCTCTTTGAAGTGAAGTACTTTGCGCTTCTCTTGATTTAATTTTGTCTTGTTGATTTCAGACCAATTCTCCAATTTAACAAGGTCATTTAATAACCTTATTCTCTCCTTCAATGTGTTTGAAACGTCTCGTAGTTTGATGTTCTCTGCAGTTTCTATAAGCATGCTCTCCACTCCATCATCCAAGTTGTCAATGAAAATACTGACCAATATCGAACCCAAGATAGAACCCAGGAGGACTCTATTTGATATGTCTTGCCAGTGAGCCATTGATAATTCCTCTTTGAGTATAGCTTTCCAACAAGTTCTTATAGGAATTTCAAACATTTCTTTAGCTTGCTTATGAGACTGTCACGTGGGATTGTGCCAAAAACTTTACTAAATTTAAGACACATCACATCTACCCTTTCCCTGCTATCCACTAGGTTGTCCTGTCAAAGAAGAAAATTAGAAGGGTTTGGCATGATTTGTTTTTAGTCTAGAGAAATTCATGTTGGTTTTTACTTGATACTTTATTATCCTCTAGGTGCTTAAAAACTAATTGATTAATTATCTCTTCGGGGTACCAAAGTTAGGCTGATTGATCTATAACTCCTCAAGTACAGAAATTGCTTTAGCTACTCCTTCAGGTAATTGTCTAGGGTATATTTCATCAGACACTGCTGATTTGAATACATCTACCTTATCTAAATACCCTTTAACCTGTCCTTCCCATATTCCAACCTGTGTTCCTTCCCTCTTCTTGTCAATATTAATTGTGTTAAGCATCTGTTCACAACCTTTTAAGTACACAACACTCGCATGCACACAGACACGTATGCAGGTGTGAGCACGTGCATGCTTACACATGCACACGAGAAGGCTTATACACTCACACTGTGATACTTCCCATGGTACGAGGTTTATGGGACACAACACGGTCATCTGCCCTTAGCCTGAGGAAGTCTCGTCTGTGCCTGCTTAGTTCCCAGGCACCACTAGCCTCTGGCTACACAAGCATGGCCTCCCAGGCCACTGCTGGCTTCACTCCCTCTGTACAAGTGACTGCCAGGCACACACCAATCTCAGGGCATTCCTCTGGAGCCCCAGATTCTGTTCCACTGGTCAGAGACGTCTCAGATTCACGACTCCCAAGGTGACAGTGCACACCAGCGTACAGTTTTAATTCAGGATCACCACTCTACTAAACATCCAGCAGATATATATATTTATAGGAAAACAAGAGTAAGATTATTATCAAGGAGCAGAGATTCCAGTGACAGAAAGTTAAGAATAGTGGGCAGAAAAGGTGACATATAAAACAAAATTATAACACACATTTGAGGGCCTGAACTGAACTCACAAAACTCATCTCAGGATAGCTGAGTCCACGTCCTTGCCCCAGCCTCTGTAGCACAGGGCATGGTTCACCTACCGGTGAATTCTCTGCATCTTAAAGTCTTTAAATCATGATTTAAGGAGGTAAATAACTCAGTCATAGGTTGGGGGCCTATTGCTGGAGTGGGTGGGTGAGGTTTTGAGGCCTGCATTTTGCAGGAGGTCAGACTAGATGATTGTACTGGTCCCTTCTGACCTTAAAGTCTGTGAGCGCAACTGGGATCCCACTTTCTTAAGATCCAGCCCATAGTCTTCATAGACTGAAGGGTGTTGGAGTGTACTCTCTGCGCCCCCAGACGTTTGATCTTCACCTCATAGACTCATAGGCCACCAACCTATGTCTGAGTGTCCCTCCCTTCCCCATACACCGTTTGCATCTTCCTGTTAGTTTCCTTTCTGAAGGCTTTACCAGTTCTGTATTAACATTTCACTCAGTAGGCTCATAGACTTCTGATGTGAGAGACACAGCACACAGGCTGCATCTACACTGGTAAATGAAGTCGACTTAAGCTTGCTTAAGTCGACTTAATTTACCCTGCGTCTACACTACAGTTTCCTTAAGTCGACTTAAGCAGCTTGCTTAAGTCGACTTAAGGAAAATAAAGTTGACAATTAAAATTAAGTCGACTTTATAAAACCTGCTTTTTAGTAGACCTAAGGCTTAAGTTGACTCCCGAGAGTCGACTTAAGCCAGTGTAGACGTGGGGT
>ML685800.1:8533915-8612330 GCA_007922175.1 Pelusios castaneus
TCCCTGACCCCCTTTTGCCCCATTGTACCTAGGTACAATGGGGCAAAGGTTGAGCCCCCTGGCATTGGACAAGGGGTGCCCTCCCTGCCCCCGTGGACCTGTCCTAGGTCCCCCTAGCCCCACAAAGTCGACCTAGAGCATCCAGTGTGGACGCTCTGGGTCGACTTTGTAAGTTCCCCTTTAAGTCGACTTTATTTTTAAGTGGGGACACACTAAGTCGACTTAGTTAAAGTCACCTTAAATTCCCCAGTGTAGACATAGCCACAGAGAGATAAGAGTCTCCCACCTCCAGTCTGGAGAATTTTATCTCAAAATATGTTACCTTGCAGGGCCGGCCCAACCATATAGATGAACTAGGCGGTCGCCTACAGCGCCAGGCTTTCAGGGGCACCAAATTAGATTGAAGAGAATTTTTTACATATGTTATCTCTTATAACATGTGGGGGAGGAGCACCAAAATCACAGGTCACCTAGGGCACCAAAAACCCTTGGGCCGGCCCTCCTGAGTGTCCTGCCTTTAACGACAAGGCCTAGAAAACACCATTTTGACCATATATGCGTAACTCCTCACATATCTTCCATCCCACAGAGATTACGATGAGCAGAGTGACGTAGGTTTTCTATAGAGACCCCTGTACCCTTTCACAGCCCTGTGCCCTCTACCAGCTGGCATCAAGAGTTACTTGTGCCCCACACTCCTGCACATGCACAAAGTGCAGTGGTCACTTTCTTCTGTGCTGCGTGGAGAGAGACTCAACTTCTAAAACCACCCAGAGAAGGAAAGAATGAAAGCGACGGCTTGGTGAAACACCCCTGTAGTTCGGAAAAAGGAACACCACTTGGCCAGAAGATAATAAAAACATTAAATAAGATGGAGTTGGGGAAGGGGCTTTGACGTGCTCTCATGGAAAATCACATTAATCCTTGGGAGGCTGTGGACACTATTACAGCTTTCTAAGGTTCCCTTTGCCTTGGCAGGGGGAAGGAGTCAAGCCCACACAAACGCAGTCCTATTCCTTCCTCCTTTAAAATCTCCACCCCCAAGATGTGGGATTTCTTTTTTCTTACACAGTTTTCATGGACTCTGCAGCCGCTGTGGGGAAGCTCCACTCCCTGTAAGAAGGGAGGGAGGGTCATGGAGTAGTTGAGGCAATTGGCTTCCTCGTCATCTTTCCCGCAGTGTCGGCGTTGGGGAGATGGGCCTGGGTGGCAGCCATAGGGGCCAGAGTCCTCACTCCTGTCACAGATGGATACAGCCTGGGAAGCAGCAAGGCAGGCTTTCTCCACGCACGGTGTGCGCCAAGCTCTGTTTAAAATCTGGTTCCTTATTTTGATGCCTAAATGAGAAGCAAGCTCCTTTGAAAATCTGGCGCTCAGTACCTTGTAGGACTAGGGACCAAGCAGGTTTGTTACAAGTGCAGGGAAAAAATGAGCCCTTCCAAATCTCCCTTTCTTCAGTAGAGCCTGAATATTTGTCTGTGTGATGGCCACCACCTTGGCTGACGTTCAGGGACTGAACCAGAAATCTTCAAGGCTAGAAGTAGAAACCAAAGCTGTCTAGCTGCTGCTGTAAGATTGACTTCCTGAGCATCGGGCCCACAGGCGGATCTATAACAGACAGTGGGTTACATCCACAGTCCTGCCCTTCATTTTACAGCACATGCTGGCCTGGCACGTTATTTGGAAACAGATAAATTATTTGCCAGCCAATTTGCAGCACCATTGCTTGTATTCAGCAGGCTTAACAGATCCAATGGGTCCATTTCCACCCATAGCTTATGATTGCTACTAGCAGAATTAAGGAGTCCCACTTATCCAAAGTGATGAAGGACAATGCACTCTTCTCTTTTATTCTATCCAGGTTCACCATGAGTGCCATGTAATCGACAACCACTCCTGGTAAATTGTCGCAAGGGTATATTATCCTCACTGTTAAAAATTTACTCATTTCCAGTCCGAATTTGTCTAGCTTGAACTTCCATCTTTCTCTGCTAGACTGATTCATTCCTTAACCTTCTCTTTGTTATGATAATTAAACTGAGCTCTTTGAGCTTGTCCCTATAAAGCATGTTTTCTAATCCTTTAATCAGTCTCACTGGTTTTTTCTGAACCTTTGCCAATTCATCAATATCCTTCTTGAATTGTGGGCATCAGAATAGGACACAGAATTCCAGCAGAGATAAAATAACCTCTCTAGTTCTACTCAAGATTCATTTATGCATCCAAGTACCGCATTAGCCCTTTTGACCATGACATCTCATTGGAAGCTGCCGTTCAGTTGATTATCTACTATGACCCCCAAATCTTCTTCAGTCCCCACTCCCTAGAGGTGCTCCTGGGTATATGCATTTAGCCATATTAAAACACATATCATTTGCTTGCCCCTCTGTCTCAGATCCCTCTGTCACAGACTTGTCTTCTTCATTATTTACCACTCCCTCAATTTGTGTGTCTTTGTGACAGTTACTGCGTGAAGTTTATGAAGTTTCGGAGTTCACATTCTATTAAAAATGCAACTGGTTATGTGTTATTGTGGGATTGTATGCAACTGTTTCGAAGAGGGAAGAAAGACATGACTAATGTAAACCCTAGGAAGTTTTATAATCTTCAAATGACTGTTTGAAACAATGGCTCAGACTAGTGTGAACTTTTGAAGCTTGGTGGGTTTCCTAGGAAATCTCAGGGTGGAAGCAGGGAGAGCTATGCAAGTGTACCCCTCCAGTTACACAAGAACTCAGCTTTTTGCAGTTTCAGTCTGAGGAGGCGACCTTTGTCTGCTAATCACTTGTTATGCAAAGACTAGCTCAGAGGCCCAAAGTGTTTAGAAGAGTGGCTTGTGGATTTATGGCTGTGCCTCTTCTGATTCAAGGCAGCCAGGAACTTGGTGCCCCAGAAAAACACCTTACTGGTGTTTGAAGGACTGACTCCTGCCAGAGCCTCTGCTGTAGTTGGGGTGATCTCTGGTAAGCTTATTAGCATGTGGGTACTACAGGTTGTTTCTTTGTTTTATATGTTTTCTCTGTAATGCTTTCACCATAAGAATAAATGTGCTTGCTTAGAAATGGTTCCATGAGGATAATTATCCTGTTTATAGCTTCTGAGAAGAATGCAAAGCAGGCCTGCTGGGGCATCAGACTTGCAGGGGAAATCACAGTACAGGCCAGGAACTGTACAGCCTGCAGAAACCTATCTAGAGGTAGAGAGATGTGTCTCTCCACCCAAGCGAGGTGACAGCAGTGGGGATGGGAGAGTATATGCTTGATGGCTGATAAACAGGAGATGCAGGTGCCATTTCCCTGAACTGTGACATCATTTGCAACTTTAATCAATGCTGCTTTAAGGTTTTCATCCAGGTCATTGATAAAAATGTTAACTAATGCAGGGCCTTGCAAACGGGTTCACTCCTGCAGTCACCACCCAGTGGTCACAGAGGGCGTGGTAGGTCCTCTTCTTTCATGGCACTCCTTTTGACCATCACTCTGGTCTGATGCTGTGGTGATCTGTCCCTTCTTTGACTCATTCCTTTCATGAGGTTATGTTTTATGTCCACCCCTTTGGGGGTCTATAAAGAATCCAGCAATGGGGAGTCCTTCGATTTAGGTGAGGATCTCGGCCTTGGCTGGGTCTTGACCCTGCAATCATCAGAGTCATATCAAGGATCATCTTCTGCCTTCAGCACTCCCTAGAAGTTGGTAGGGGATCCTCTCCACCAGGCTCTGATCCACTGCCCTGAGTAAGCAGCTAAGTCCTGCACCATCGAAGTACAGCACTGCAGTCTCCCTAGAAGCAACGCTTGCTACCAGTCGCCTCTTCCCCAATGGGTAAAGACATGAAAGTAACTGGAAATCCCAAGTCTCTTTCCTTTCGCTTTGGCCACATCTCTACAGTCAAGCCGCAAGCAGCAGGAGCTCAGAGGAGGTCCCGTCACCTCCACAGTCTGCAGCCCTACTTGGCTTTGGACTGCTCTCCTTTAGAGCACCTCTTCCAACTCATGCCAGACCGGCAGGTGGAGCAGCATAGCCCCAATATATCTGCTTAACCACTTTTTCATTGGTGCAGGGTTTGTAGGCCAAGAACCAATCTCTCCAGAACCCCACTGAAAGCACACCTTTTTGATGCTGATTCCCCATTTCCAATTACATTTTGACACCTATAAATTGGCGAGCTTTTAAGCCCTGCAATGCATGGCAAGTTAATTTTATACCTTTCTCATTTTTTAATCAAAATGCCATGCAGCACCATGTCAACCACCTAACAGAAGTCTAAGTATATCACATCATGGCTATTACCGTAATCAACCAAATTTGCAATCTCATTAAAAAAATTAAAAAGTTAGTTCGACAGGGCTATTTTCCATAAACCCATGTTGATTGACATTAATTATATTCTTCTTCTTTATTCTTTATTAATCTAATTCTGCCACTCCATTATCTTTTTAACCAACACAGCCTTGATTGTGGCTTTTGGGACATAGTTCTTCAACAATTCCCAATTATCATTCACATTTTCTGATAAAATTCTTCTTCCCAGCTGATTTAACTCAATTATTTTCAACGTTATGAAATTTATTCCTTTTAAAAGACCAAGAATATAAACAAATCTTCTGTCTGAACATGCTTCTCTATCAACCCCATTGGGCTTTTTTATCTGAATCTTTTTTCACCATTTAAACATTTTAAAAATCACTGTATGCTTTATGAAATTAACACCAGAGCAACATCAGATATTTTACATACAGACAACCAGTTCATGTAATCTATTGGGGAGTCCATGCAACATAGAAAGGAATAAAATCCACCTTGGTAGAAAGAGACAGCGTTGGTTAGACAACAATGCTGCGATTTGATAGAGGTGGGCTTTGTTTCCATGTCTTCCACTGATTTGTTGCACGGATTTGTGTAAATCACCTCTCTGAGCTCTCTGTCCCCTCTCACCCTTGCTCATTCTTGTCCATTCACACTGCTAGGTCTTTGGGGACCGTGATTCTGCACAATAGAATTATGTACTCGATAGGGAACTCTTTAGAATTGCTGCAAATTATGATGGTTGGACCCCTGACCAAACTGCCTTGTGATAACCCCAAACCCAAACTCCTTCCCCCTTCTCAGGGCACTCATCCTGAAAGGCACCATTTTCAGGAGTCAGTGACTTGTGCGTGAAATGTGCACCTACTTTTACACACCCCCGTCACTGTAATGGTGTGGACAAAAGGCAGTGATTTCACCTGCATGGGCCACTGTTCTCACATTTCTATGTGCAAATGCAATATCTTCATCCTTTGGCTCCAAGGGGGAGAGTTTCAAGAGTGTCCATGGAGCTTAGGCATCTAACTCCGATGCCAATGGAAGAGCCAACTGTGCCTTAAAAAAACCCAACCCTATCCCTAAGTGTCCGAAATATTAGCCAGTGAGGTTTTCCCATTAGACCGTGAGATCTTTGGGGTAGGGACAATCTCTCACTACGGGCTTGTCTTCACTGTGACGGTGGCAAATTTACCACCATCAGATCAGTCTTCTGGATCGACTGGTTGGGTTTCTGAATATCTGCTCAGTCGAAGGGCAAGTCGATCCCTGAACACCATCCCGGCAACTGGAGTAGCACGGAGTTGAAGGGAGGGCCTGCTTCGACTCAGTGCAGTGGATTTAATGAAGTCAAAGGGAGATACTCAAGTTATTTTAAGAAACTTGCGTATCTCCCTTCGACAGCTGCCGAAAACAGTGGGCAGCGTAAGCCTGGCCTATGTGTCTGCAAAGCCTCCTGCCATTTCAAGTGGCTAAAATAGGATGCAGTTGGCTTCGGCCTGTCTAATTCTCCGTAGCAGAAGATGAAGGGGCAGATAGGCCAAGCAGAGTGGCGCAGCGCCAGGGTGCGATGCCACTTGGTTTGTGGGCCCTCGCAAACAGGGAGGGCCCAGGACAAACACACTGCCTCTTTGCTCCCAACCCCTCCACATGCAGGAAACATTCATTTCAGTGGGAACAGGCAGTTTTGATGGGCAAAGCAGGACAGCGCCATGGTCCGTGTCTGTACCACACCCACCACAACACTGCCCCAAACTCATTTGAGGTCTCTAGGCACTACTGTAAAATAAATGTCACATAGAAATGACAATCGAGCTCGTGCTAAGCAGAAAGCATGCACTGGGCTACCCGACAGCTACACTAAGCTGGAGGCAGCAAGAGAAGTGAATGGTGGGATAAGGAAGGGGGCTTTATTTCTAAGGCCGTGTTGAAGTCTGACTCAGCCCACCACGTCAGTCTGCTTTATTTCCTCTACCTGTGGTAGGCACCCCTGGTGGGGCAGCAGAATTCACGAGCGCAGTGTGCCACAAAATCCTCTCTGACGGGAATCGGCAGAGCGGCCTCCTTTGGTCTTTTGTGAGCCGCCGAATCGTCCAATAAAAAAATCCTCGGTACACTCAGCCTCACAGCGACAGCAGTCTGCTACACGATCAGGAAACCACAGGTTCTTGTAATTGAGCAGCCCCTTCATCTTACAGTGGCAATGTTACAGAGAAGCAATTTTACCCCTGGGTCTATCGCATAGTGGCACATCTCAATTGATCAATTAAAAAGTGAAGTGCTGTTACTGATGAGCCAGATTAGGACAGCCCAGTGCCTGCGACGCACCTGTGGACAGAGGCAGGTGACGGGAGCAGAGAAAAGGTAGATATGCTGGTGCGGCTCTTGTTCTTGCTTGAGCCTTTGCATTTTGCTAAGCGTGGTTTTGGTGAGGAGAAACCAGGGAGGTCTTCCTTCAGGGTTAGCCACAAGCCTTGGCAGATCATGAACCCAGTTTGATGGTTCTGACAGCCCTGGCATCAACGTGTCACACCAGTTCTCTAGGGCTCGCCTCAGCCAGGTGGGCTATGGGTAACAGGAAGAGTAGAGAAGCCCTTGGGGCTGGCTAGTTCACCCAAGGAAATGCCCTACCTCCCTCACCTAGCTAACTATGCTATATTGCAGCACTCAGAGCAAAGTTCTCTCTCAGACCAGCTAGACCTGAGGCCTGAATAGTGAGAACCCCTGGACCCATGATCTTTGCATCCAACTGCAGGATGCTACACCAGTTCTTCGAAGAGTCATTCCTCCTCAACTCTACTGAGCCAATTGCTTCCTTATGATATTGTGGCAGTGAGTGCCGAGGGATTCTCATCCCTTTTATTGCTGCGTGCTCCCTAGCCCTTGCACTACAGCACAGAGTAAATCAGAGGAGCTGTCGAAGGCTTCCTTTGGTCTAATGGCTGTTTAGGGTAGTCCCAAGAGATGCTGTGGAGTCTATTGCTGTCTCATTCCTCAGGGCAGGGCATGCATGATTCTTGCTGAAGTCAGTGAGGATTATGCCTAGCTGTTGGAGCAGATGGGAGGGAGGGAAGCAGGGCCTGTGCTATTAATCTCACTCACGCTATCTGGTGAAACTGTCTCCTACTGTGGAAACCACCCTTGTGAGGCCTCTTTTGTCATGCTGGGCCAGAGACACCTGTAGAGCATCTGACATGCGGCTGGGAAAGGACCTTTGGCTATGTCTACACCAGAAAAGTTAAGTCTACTTTGTTAAGTCGACGTTGATAAAGTCGACCTTATTTAAGTCAACTTAACAAAGTGGACTAAGTTGACTTAGTTTTAAGACAACTTAGTCCACTTTGTTAAGTCGACTTAACCACCCTTAAGTCGACTTAATAAAGTCGACTTAAGGGTTACTCCATGTCCACACCATCCTTAAGTCAACTTAAAGAGACGACTTAAGAGTTAAGTCGACTTAATGAGTGGTAGTAACAAAGTCGACTTAAGCTTTCATTAAGTCAACTTAAGAAATTTCTTTAGTCGACTTAATGAAAGCCTAGTGTGGATGTGGCTTAATTTAAATTGACTTAAGCCTCCTTAAGTCAACTTAAATTGCCAGTGTAGACATAGCCTTTGACTTTTCAATCACACCTGCTTACAAGCCACATTGCGTGGCACTGGGAGCACCTCAGAGCAAAACACCTAGGGTCAGATCTTCCTCTTACTCACCTTGGGATAAATCAGGCCCTTATGAAGTTCATGAACTCTGAGCTTGCATTCAACTCCCTACTCAGTGACAACACTCTGCATTGCATGGGTACCTTTCCTATGGTACCGTAACTGGTTCATCTCCTCCTGAGTGACTTCTTGTGGCCCTTTCTCACAGGGTTCCTGAAAAACTCCACCCAGTGCAAATATTCAATGCACTTCTGCTTGGCCTCCAAGCTGGGCACAGCCTCTTCTCTCTGAGGTCCCTTCCTGCTTCCCCAGGGATTCTTGTTAGGGAGCAGGGCATAGATGGCCTTAACCAATGGCTAGAAAAAGAGTCAGGAACCAAAACCTGAGGTACCAACTGGAGCTAGGAGTCAAGCTAAACACTGAAGCCAGAGGTTAGTGGCCAATGGTCAGGAGTACAGCTGAGAATAGAGCTCAGGACCAGAGAGAGTGTAAGGATCAGGCTCAGAGCTGAGGCAAGGGTCGCAGCCAGCAGGAACAAAGAACAGGATGGGAGCTGAGCCGGAACTGGGAACCAGGGCTGCATGCAGATGGCAGGAGACGGGTTAGAGTGCAGCAGCAACAGAGAGCACGCACAATGACTCAGACAGCCTACCCTGCACCACCTTAAATAATGGGTGCAAATCAGTCAGATGACAACATGCACTGGGCTGTCTCATAGGATATCCTGTGGGGCCTGCCTTTCCAGGAGGTGCTGCTATGTCTAGCTTGTTTGTAGAAGTGAAGGCATTCTACATCCCCTCCTCCAAGACCGGGGTTCTGAACCCTTCCCAGATCCTTGTCTGGATTTTAGCCCTCTTGCCCATGAGAGACCCAAAGGCCTTCTCCACAGGCCCCCTTTTCTCCTGGTCTTTTCCTTCCGCAGACATCTGTCCACACCCCCTTTTTGCTCTAGGCCTCTGCCTTAACTACCTCTGGCCTGATTCAGCCACTTGACCCATCCATCACGTGACATCATTTTGTACAAATCCCTCCCACTTAGGAGATGAACAGGTGGAATGGAGGCCCATCTCTCCTTAAGAGTCCAGCTGCCCTCTCACAGGGATATTCATGTCCCCACCAGCTTAATATCTGAGCCCCTCACGATCTTTATAGTGTTTATCCTCACATCACCTCTGTGTGTTAGGGCAGTGTGCAGACGGGGAATTGAGACACATAGGGTTTAAGTGACTTGACAGAATGTCAATCAAGAGATCTCTGCCACAAATTGAACCTTGGTCTTCTAACTCCTACTTCCAGACTAACACCCTAACCACCAGACCATTAACAAAGAGCCCCTGCGAGACCGTTTCATTACATCACAAATGGGGAAATCGAGGCAGAGGTTGGGGAACTGGCCTTCCCAAGTTCACATAGCTCGTCAGAAGCAAAGGCAGGAGGAGAGCGCAGGAGTCCTGACACCAAATTTTCTGTGCTAACTACTAGGTGATTCTCCTTCTACTAGCTAAGAAGGTGGCTGCATTAAAACATAGCTTTTACAAAGCACCCACGAGCTGGTGGCTGCAGCCGTAATGCAGGAGGTGTCTATGGCTCCACAGGCAAGTCAGTTTAGAGCGCACAGTGATTATTCTGTTTCGACTCAGAGGAAGAGTATGAAGCAGCTGAGAGGGAGGTGAGCTCACAATCTTGTCGTGCAAAGGAGGAACGCTTTGTGGTTGCCTGTGTGGGCACATGGGGGAGTAGAGGTTTTGAAGGTGAGGTTCAAACACAGCAGCTCACCAGGAAAGGTAATTCTCAATCTGGGCTGGCAGATTTCAGTGAAGTTTGCATATGTTTATAGAGCAGCAGCACAAGACTTCGGCCTCAGCAAATCAGGGTGACCTGAACCAAAATATTTCAGTTTTTCATACCAAATCAAGGCGTTTGGTTTTGCTCAGTTTGACATTGAACAGCATCAACCTGAGCTGCCATGGTAGAGCTTGGAAGTGATATGTAATTCAGTTGCTTCTTCTGCGGGCTGGAGTGTGACCGTAATGCATGAGGAGGGATGTAGTCCAGCTCAGAAGCCTGGTCCTTAAGGGACGGTGGAGGCCTGCATCACCTGAATTACATCTTCCATAAGGCACTGCGTGAGCTGTGGTGTACGCAGTTCAGGGTCAGCCTAAGGCACACCTGGGAATGTCAAAACATTTTGAGCTGGAAAAGTAGAAACAAAATGTTTTGACATTTCCAAATCAATTTTTTAGAAGCTTTTGTTCTGTGAAAAACTTCAGAATTCATTTTCATCCCAATTTAGGGTAAAAGAAGGAAAAAAGCCTAAATATTGGAATTTCCTATGGGATGGAAATTCCAATTTTCAAACAGCTCTACATTTCCCTCCTTATTCCTCTCCGTTCCAAATTAAACAGCTCAAGCCTTTTTGATCGTTTCCCCAGCCACCTGCCCTTAGCATTCTTGTTGCCCTTCATGGGACCTTTCTATTCTGGCTGTGTCTGAAGGGATAAAGTGACCACAGGGAGCGTAAACTGTCAATTCATAGAGTGACTCTTGTGTATTCTCTACATACAGCCAGTTAGCCTGTAATTTGACTGTAGCTGGGCACAGAACAGATGCCTTAACTGTCCACAGTGTCTCCTATGTCTTTTTCACAAGACCCATCAGTATGTATGAGTAGTTTGAAGTGTGTTTAACTCTGAAAAGTGATTCTGCAAAATATGGATCTCCAGCTCGTTTACCGTCTCAAAGGTGCACAGCTAGCTACCAGAAAGATGTTGTTTCTGCCCACCACCCTCATGGAGGAAGCTCTGGAAACTGAGCCAAAGCCCACTGAAACCAAGAGAGAGAATCTTTCCATCATTCTTCGTATGAGACCCGTAACACACAACACAAGAGAGTTAACTCACCTAGGCTATATCTACACTTGCAAGTTAGTTCGAATTAAGGAAGCTTAATTCGAACTAACTTAAGCCTTGGCCACACTAGGCTTTCATTAGTTCGAATTAAGGGCTTCCTTAATTCGAACTAATACATTCGATTATACGTTTTGAACTAACCCTTAATTCAAATTACTTAGTTCGAATTAAGTCAATGTGGCCATATTAGTTCGAACTAACCAGCACATTGAGCTTAATGCAACTGACTAATTCGAACTAAGCAAGTGCCATGCATAGCACTTGCTTAGTTCAAACTAAAATTCCAGTGGGGCCATGCTAGTTCAAATTAAGTTAATTCGAACTAACTAAAATTAATTTGAATTAGTTAGTTAGTTAATTAACTAATTCGAACTAACTTTGTTAAGTGTAGACATAACTAGAGCTATAATACAGCAGGACAAGAATGCTTCTTAGAGCTCAGAATGAAGCCATGGTTGGATCTGTCGTGGTTAATATATCTGGCTGCGTCTACACTTGTAAATTAAGTCGACTTAAGCTTGCTTAAGTCGACTTAATTTACCCTGCGTCTACACTACAGTTTCCTTAAGTCGACTTAATGAAAATTAAGTCGATTTATTAAACCTCCTTTAAATTCGACTTAAGGCTTAAGTCAACTCCCTAGAGTCGACTTAAGCCAGTGTAGACGTGGGGTAGCCCTAAGTTGACTACACCAATGCCCTCCCTGCTCACCCTGCCCCTATGCCCTGCCAGGGTCCCTGTCCCCCTTTGCCCCATTGTACCTATGTACAATGGGGCAAAGGCTGAGCCCCCTGGCAGTGGGCAAGGGGTGCCCCCCTGCCCCCATGGACCTACCCTAGGTCCCCCTAACCCCTAGAAGTCGACCTAGCCATCCAGTGTGGATGCTCTAGGTCGACTTTGCAAGTTCCCCCCAAAGTCGACTTTAATTTTAAGTGTAGACTCACTAAGTCGACTTAACTAAGTCGACTTTAAGTCAACTTAATTAAGTCAACTTAGTTAAAGTCGACTTAAAATTACAAGTGTAGACATAGCCTCTGGGAGGATTTGCTGTCCTTTGGCAGTTCAGTCCAGTCTGGTCAGAAATAGCTAAAAACGTCTCAGTGCTCTTTTAGAAACGAAGTCCTTTAAACGGCAGGCAAAACAGAGAATGTTCAAGTCCTCAGACTTCTGGAACTGGGATTCTTGCTGGGGTTCTGACTGTCCATAAATGTCATTTTTTTTTGTAAAAAAAAGTACATAGCTAATAGTGTCATGAGTGTCTAAGTGACTTAGCAGCTTGGGATTTTGGCTCCTAAGTCACCTAGGTGCTTTTGAAAATGGTACCTCTTGTCAGCTAAAAACAAGGGCAAGACAATTCAGTGTGGCACATGGACTGGCAGCTGTGTGTTGTATTTAGCTGGTTAAAAGGATGAATTCTTTCTGTAAAAACTGACACCAGCGGCCGTCACCAGAATGGGGCCTCTCCACACTTCCTGTGAAACTGTGACTTTGCAGACTAAGTAGCTGTTCTCTGGGATTTCTCCCTGTCTTGCTTGTTCAGGGACAGCTGGCAAACTCACTCCCCACCACCAGCTGGTTGTGCTTCCTCCTGCTGCCCCTCAAAGCCCCAGCGTCACGTGGGTTCTCACACTGGGAGGCAGGGCCACATTGTGGGACAGAGGGCAGGGGGCAGAGCTTTTACCTGGACAGTTCAGCCAGCGTATTTTTCTAGTTCCAAAGGGGTAGCCGTGTTAATCTATTGCAGAGAAACAAACAGAGCCCTGTGGCATTTTTAAAGATTAACAGATTTATTTATCGCATGAGCTTTCATGGGAGAAAATCCCACTTCGTCAGACGCTTTGAAGATGGGAAATTTACAGAATTCTATTATTAATTATTATTATTATTCACCCATCACTAAATACAGCTGGCAGCTGTTTCACATGTAGTGTCCACAAGGGGGCACACGCACCTAGAGAAGCTTTCTAGCAGGTGAGAAGCCTTGCTATGTCATACACTCCCCTGCATTTAATTTCCTCCCACTCTGTAACTTTCCTATCTTCAAAGCGTCTGACGAAGTGGGATTTTCTCCCACGAAAGCTCATGCGATAAATAAATCTGTTAGTCTTTAAAAGTGCCACAGGACTCTGTTGTCTTTCTGCAGAAGGGGAGTCCCTAAAGAGGTTAAGGTTTTCCCTTCAGGACAGTCTCACACACTCCAGCAGAGCCTGCCGTTGGATTTTCTACCCTCTAAGTACCTACTAAAAGCTCTGCTAGCTTCTCTGTGTCTCTAGAGAACGTCCCCTGTTGTTTTCTAATTCCAGAGGGGTATCCATGTTAGTCTAGTTCAGCAAAGTAAACAAGGACTCCTGTGGCACTTTTAAAGAGCAACACATTTATTTTTCGCATGAGCTTTTGTGACCCAGCAAAGATCAGAGCTCAGAGATCCCTGCTGCTGGGCGCAGGACATACACCTAGGAAGAGACAGTCTCTGCCTTGCGACTTTTACAATCTAAATAGGCAAAGGAAGGGTTAACATCCCCCTTACTTTCCAGAGTGGGTATTTAAACCCAAGGGGATGCAATGACTTTGCCAAGTCACCCAGGGAGAACTATGGCAGACTCAAGAAAGGCTCTCACATCTTCTGAGCCCAGTCCATCGCTTTTAATTCCTCTCTGGGTTTTGTACCTCTCAATTGACTCCCCAGTCTCATTCCCTGGACTGGTTGAAATTTGGAAGATGGTGGAAGCCTTTCGCTCAGGCTGAGATTAACTCACCCCACTATGACTTCCCTCAACCTTATTATGAAGAAGAATCATTGCTCCAGATCTTTGCCCCCAAAAGAATCCCAAACTTTGTTAGGATCACCTGCCACCCCACTATACTGCAGATGCCTCAGGCTGGAACTAGTTAGAGACATGCAAGGAAGCAGCAGTTTAAAAGTGAATAGAAACATTACATAACTGTTTAGGAGTGGAAGTGAAGAAGGATGTTTCTCTAGAGTCACCAGTAGCACAGCATCCCCTATCTATAGTTACAGATATTTCGGTGCACCTTGCCACAGCAGCCTCAGAGCATTCAACAAAAATTAGTGACTTAGCCTCCCCAGCCTCCTACAGGTAGGGTTAATAGCCATAAGACAACCTTGTTCTTACAGTTCTTTTCATCTCAAAGTACCTTGCAAAGGAGGGCAGTGAAATACTCCCCATTTTACAGATAGGGAAACTGAGGCACACAGCCGGGAAGCTATTTGCCCAAGTCCACACAAGATATTAAAGCCAGGGCTAGAACTCAGTCCCATCCCTTGGGACTGCGAGATCTCCCCAGCAGCATACTAAGGAGCTGGCTCAATATGGCGCCAGAGAGAAGGGCGCCCCCTACAGGTTCTCTAGCCTCGCTCTTTGCAGCATTCTGCGTTTCTCTTTGAGGTTGCCCATCTAAGTCCTTCAGCAGGCTTGTGCTGCTGTCCTCTGAGCAGATCACTAAATGTTAGAGATGACATGGTTGCCGTACCCACCTGAGGGCAGAACACCTGGACCCTGTTGGTCCTTCTATAGATATTAATTAATCACCAGGGTTTGCTGTTCCACACAAACCCCTTTTACTCAACCCACTGAGAAAGAGAGAGTGTGTTTGTCCTCCCACAGTCTCCCGGTGACAAGTGAGATTGCACTTACATCTACACCTCCAGGCGTCCGCCAGCATTCATGCTGCAAACACCTCAAAGCACCAAGCAACTAACAGTTTGAAGCATTGAGAAGTGCCCTTCCTTATCTGCCTAGGCCTGCAAAAGGTACCACAAAAGCCAGCATGGTCTAGGGCAACATTTTCATGCCGTCACCCTCTGGGCTCAAAGCTGTTAACACACCCTCACAGATCTGAGATAGAGCCCTGCAACCCGACCGGGACCTGAGCCACCCAAGTGCAAGTGTTGGGGTCGGATCAGAAAATAATCCAGAGCGCTTGGCTCATGCACCTGGGGACAGTGTGACGGTGGCTCAGAGCCTCTCATCGGCTGGCTGCCACCAGCTCAATGTGCTGTGGTGGGGTGAGTGGGCTGATCAGTCGCAACCCCTCTCGCTGTGCAGAGCGCATGGGGTGGTAGGACACCCTAATGGTCATGACTCTCAGTTTGGGAAACATTGATGGCTAGGACAGTCGCTGTGCACTCAGCCCACCTCAATTCTATTCTGAAGCTTCTGTCTTCTCCAGGCCTCCCCCACAGCTCTCCCTTTGCAATCCGCCACCCCACGAGGGGCAGAGAACCTATTGCCCTACAACAGAGGGGCAGAGAACCTATTGCCCTAGAACAGTTGGCCCGCACCAGTTCTGCCCCACCTTATGCTACTTCTACTTGCAGGGGATGGCATTAGCAAGAGGGAGAAGTAGGGCAGACTGAGGGTTGGCATGGGCCTGGCCAGGCCCTGCCACCCTATAGCAACGGCCACAGCCTCCTCGGCAATTAGCTAGCTGCCAGCTAGCCACCCAGCGCAGAGTCTGGTAGCTGAGCTGCCCCAAAGGGTTAGAACAGCACCGCCCGCACCAGCATGCTGAGGGTTAATATTATACATGATTATATGATACCCTGGGAAATCAGGGGTGGGGCATGGAAGCATATAGACCTAGGAAGTCAGGGGAAGGGGGGAACCAATCGCTTGAGGGGTGCAACTGTCTCCCCCCCCCCCCGTCTTATAGCAAATGCTATGTGAGGCTCAGTTAATGTTTCTAAAGTGATTTGAAGAAGCCAAGTGGGACTTAGTAGGCAGTGAAGTCTTTATAAACTTTATTTAACTGTCTGGCTCTATCTCTGTCCATCTATCCCCATCACTATTACCGCCTGCCCCATATTTTTAACGCGCCCATCACGCCAGAACCTGTAGGACACCATGCTTGCTGAAGTTGAAGCCCCGAGGAGAGGTGGATCCTCTGACTGAGGGTGGTGTGCATGTAAACACTAACGGGAAGCTCTGAGAAATCTAGAAAGCAGCTGTGTCGCCAGAGAAACCGACCTGACCCTCTAGCAAAACTGCCTGCTTTGCCACAGCGAGTCACCAGCTCTTACGTAACCATGACTCCTGCTTTCCTAAGACCTGCTTATGCAAAAAAAAAAAAAAAAAAAAAAAGTGATGACCCACTAGCATATTTCTCAGAGCAGAGATGCAACAAGTGCTGTGGGAGGCTGTCCTTCAGTGTGACACAGCCTGGGAGTTCACAGTCCCCTTCTCATCAGGTCTCTGGAGTGGAGGGGATTGATACTTGCTAGTTCCTGGGTGACTTATCATGCCTGACCGGTAAGTCTGGGCCCCTCTGGCCTGAACGGGCAAAGCTCAGCTATTGAGCTGCATATGGAGGGAGGGATGGGGTCCGCTTGTTTTGGGGCAAGCAGGAAGCCGTAACACTGGTGGAAAAATGTTATAACTTCTATGAGCTCAGCGCTAGCCCTCTGATAGCTTTGCGGGCACATGAGGGACTTTCAGAGAGATCCCCCCTTCTTTCTTTCTTTCTTTCTTTCTTTCTTTCTTTGAGATGAGCTCTTTACAGCTGAGCTCCTCCCCGCGCATGCTTGGTGTGCAGCCCACACCCAAACCCTCTGTTTGGCAGCAGGTGGAATTTGGCTTCTCTGCTTTCTCCACCAGTCCTCACTGAGGAGTGAAGCTCAGTTGGATTCATGGACCCAAAACCATGGCTGCTCACGGGCCACTGCTCTTTTGCCTGCTTGTGAGAGCTGGACAGTGTCGTTGCCTGCTTTCCTACACCCTCCACCTTGGTTCTGAAACACGTGCTTCCTTTCTGGGCATCAGGGCTAACCCTGATCGCCCATGGGAACAGGGAAACATTAAGCACCTGGATGCTGCAAGATTGTGATTTCTAAGGCCTCTCCTGCTGTCTCTGTGCGAACACTTGTCGCTGTAACACAGACCAATAATGTCAGTGACTGTAGTGTGGCTGAATGCCGGCCATCTCCCATGACCGGCCCTTGCCCCTGCACAGAAGGGATTTCCTGGATGAGACAGAGAGAAGCATGCACATTTTGGCTGACAGTTGTCAGCCTGTCTACTGAAAAAGCTGAGCGGTGCCAGTGAGCCCAAGTGGCGCTGTGAGTTACTGTGAAGTGCCTATTAGTCGAGACCGAGAACAGATCAGACCGCAGAGGCCACTGAATGGTCACGACTTTGCTGCATTTCACGGTTTGGGAAACTTACGCATGGCTAAATTCTGAAGAGACTTTCCAAAGATCAGTGGGGCTGTGCGGGACGAGCTGGGAGCGCAATCTGGTTTTGCTCTGGCTCGAAATTCTTATTTAGCCTCCTTTCCTAAGATAGTTTCGTTTCCCCTGGTTCTAAGGAAAGAGTGCTGCTAGGGGCTGGAACATAGGGCTGGGCTCCAGGAGCATTACAATTCCAGCAATGGCTTCTGCGTCCCTTGACCAGTCCTTTCAGGTATGTCTACACAGCAGCCAAACACCTGGCGCTGGCCAGTGTCAGCCGACTCCAGCTGTGGAGCACAGGCTATCAAATTGAGGTATTGACATTCTGGCTCTGAGATCCTCCCCCAGCTCAAGGTCTCAGAGCTTGGGCTCCCGCCTGTGACCATCTACACTACCACTTCACAGACCCATGTCAGCTGACAAAGCTGCGGATGTTTAATTTCCAAAAGGGCTCAGCTCCCATTTAAGCTAAACGAGGACCAGAGGTTAAGTAGTAGAACAGTTCCCACTATTGTGTACTACCCCAAGGGCCAGATTTCTCAAAATTTCTCATCATTCACCGTGCAGAGAGCCCCTTTGAAAGGCCAGCCATTTATTGCAATCCCTGAATTGGAGCTGAGTATTTTTGAAAATTAGTCTCCTAGCCTCGCCGTGGCTCCTCCAGCTGGTAAGGATATTGATATCTCACTGAAAGGGCTGGTACATCAGAAACATGTAGACAGACAGAGATGCAAAGCTTAGTCGACCCAAGCGTGCAAAGCTGGTTGGACATGATTTTAAAAAACAAACGTCACCTTCCCTTGTTGCTCAGCCCATGCAGTGCTTTCCCCAGCAGCATTACCTCTGTGGAGACCTCTTTCTTTTTCAAACTCTTTGCACCCTTTTTTCAAATTATTTTTTCAAATCACTATTTTCCCCCTTTGAAGCAAGTTTTGCAAGAAAGAGAAGATGATTGTCAACCCCTCCTATCCAGGGGTTTGCAGACAAGCCAGGTGTCAGGTAACACTTATTTGATCTAATTTGAGGAAGATGCTAAATTTGCAAGTTTTTTTTTTTTGACGTTTGTGGCAAAGCATCCATCACTTCAATTTTGCTTCTGAATTCTGAACATGACAGCTGCCACGAGCTCCAGATGGGAGGAGAGGCTTGCCTCATGTTCCCGGGCTAGAGTAGATATTCACCCCTCAGTTTTTGCCCAGAACTCTTTATTGCTGTTGCAAATTGACAAATGCCACAGAAACAAATGCTGAGATCTGTAAAAACTCAGCCCTGAGATGAACAAAACAGGTTACCCCTCTTTGACCTGTTGTTTCAGGCATTTTGGAGGTTGATAGACAGCGCTACATTTGGTTTACATTTTCAAAGCTACCTCCACACCCAAAGGAGCTAGAAACATATTTTAAAGGAGAGCACAGATCAGTAATGAAGGGTGAACTCTGCTTCAGATGTCATGAGTGCAGAATCATGGAGTACAAAGAGCATTGCCTACTGGGGATGGTTTTCATTGTACTCTGAAACATGCACTAAGATTCCTCTCCAATAGTCACCGGTTTTCTTCAAGGTTTCTAGTACAACTGTGTGCAAGTTTTAGCTGATATTTAGCAACACTGTGGGATTAATTTCTATAGGTCCCATAAGTGGTTGCTTAGGAGAGGTTTCACTGTCTTGGAGTTATCTTTCAATCACATCTAAATTTCAGTCTAAAGTGGGAGAGTATTTCCAGATTACCTAATTCAGTGAATATTGCAATGATTCGACAAATAATATATTCATTAATTAATTTTTGTGCTAGTCAATGAACTCTCTCTTTATCTCTGCATTCAACAATATCAACAGGGTAACTTACACATCCCAGGTCCAGTGCAGTGTTTTGTAGCCATGTTCGTCCCAAGATATTGTAGAGGCAAGGCGAGTGAGGTTATATCTTTTATTGGACAAACTTCTGTTGGTGAAAGAGACGAGCTTCTGAGCTTACACAAAGTTCTTATGTCACGCAGATAGAGGCAGAATTTAACTTTTCATTTCCCCCCATAGAGCTCTGCCCACTAGTGGATCTTACTTGGCCGTTTGTCTAATTTTAAAAAGGAGTGTGATCACTTTAATCCCACTGTGATCATAGATGCCACGTAAGGAAGGGAACTCCAACACTGTAAAAAGAATGAGTCGAAATGCAAAAGAAAACGATGTTACCTTCCTAAATTGTAATTAATTTGCAAAACTTCCCTCTGTACATCAGCAATTAGATGGTGGGATTTTAAAATGTATAGTAATGAAATGCTGTTGTGGCAGGTTAGCACCTCCCATATGTGACAGAGATGCTTATCAGTCTGGATGTTGCATATTTGCTAAACCTCAATAAGTCTTTCATAATTTATGTAAGTAGCAAGCAAATAGAGTTCCATGCACAGGACCCTTTCACAGTCAGCCTACAATTAATGATGGTAAATAAATATCAAGCACATTCTTCTTGAGAGTTCAAGTGAGATTCCTCCCTGAAAAGTTCTGCTGTTAAAAAATACGGAACTGTATTGTCTCATGTTTACTGACTTCTGGTGACATCATGACAAACTTACAAGTGAAAAGTTAGGTTTTAACCCTAAATTTTCAATCTGCTAAATCATCCTGGGATGTGAGGTGGGATGTGAGGGCCCAGCAGTGCTGTTGGGAGGTGATTTACAAAGGGATTTAGGCACCTAAAGTTGTCTAGTGGGATTTACAACAATGCTGAAGGCCTATATCCTCACAGATCTTTAGACACCAAGTATCATGGAAGTTAGGCGCCTAAATGCTTTTGGCTTTCTGGGCTGAAATGACTTGGGAGGCGAAGTCTCATTTCCACATGACAGTGAGGAACCTAAGTCCATTAGCTTTCACTGAGCCTTTGGTATGTCTACAGTGCATCTGAAAACTCACAGCATTGAGTCTCTCAGGTCTACAGACTCAGGCTTGTGGGCTCATGCCACAGTGCCAAAGACATTAATATAGATTTTGCGGAGTCCAAGCCCAAACATCTACACAGCTGTTTTTAGCACTCTATAGCAAGTCTGAATCTGTAGGAGACGGATGCTGAGACTCGCTGCCCTGAGTTTTAAAATGCAATGTAGGCATACTGTTAGTCTCATAAATGCCCAGGTCACTCTTGAAAATGGAACTAAGCACCTAAGGCATTTATGTTCTTCAAAGATATTACTTGCTATGACTAAAGCGATTACACAGCAAATTGGTTTAGTAAGAAGCCGCCGGTTTTTGCAATACAACCTTCATTTCTGTACACTTAAATCAACATGTATGTTCACAAGTTCCCATGTTATATGAAAGACTGCAAAGACATGGGATAAAAATCTGCCCTGAGATATCTTCAGTGCCTTCAGATGAGTTGTAAACTTGTAGCTGAGGTCAGAATTTGGGGATGTAGAACTGTAGATAACTAGATAGAGAGAAAAGACCAGCTCTTCAAAGGTAATTAACTCCCACTGGAAGCATTAAATACCTTTGAGGAGCTTGTCAAAAGTGCCCACATATTGTGGTTGATGGGCCCAGCATATAAATATAGACAGAGAGACACTGATGTACTTACAACAGCTCCCGTCAAGATGTTATTTTGGTACTTTTACTCCATCTCTTTATAGCCAATATATGCACAGCCCAATTCTGACCTCAGATACTAGTTTGTAGCTTCTGAGGGCATTGGCAGTGTCTGAGGATGGAGTTTCACCCCAAGCATTCACAGCCATTACTACAGTGTCAAATAATACATGCTCTCATCGTCATGTATAGGGCTTTAAGCATGCAGAAACAGAGGTTCTGTATGGCCACACCAAGAAAACGCATGATGGTGTGGGATGAATTTTTTGTCAACATGATGAATTTGAGACAATTGCATTATTAATCGTGAGTGGGTGCAGCTGTGGATGCGTGTGATGGTCATCCCACACAAGTGCTGATAGAATCTTTATACAATCCCACTCCAAACTGTTGCACACACCATTCTGGATGGACCATGCTGGTTAATTGTTTTAGGAGAGTTTTTGACCTTTTTATTGGGACTATTTTATAATCCTTCCAACAGGATCACCAGTTGCCTATAGTAACTCAGAGCCCAACTGTTCTAAGGGAGTAAGGAAAACCTCATTCACATGACTGCAAATAGCTTTTTCATACTTAAAAATGTCTCAGCTTTAATGTATGTTCTTCTGTGCTGTTGAGAAACCAGGAATCCCTCTTTCTAGTGATATAGAGCTTCTGTTTCTTGCCCTTCAAGGTATTATACTTGAAAGATGTGACATTTATAGGTTAGAAAATTGGTTACTAGTCCACATGGGACTTTGCCCATCCTCAGCCTTAAGCGAGGCTACATTTTTTTGGAGGAATTCTTACAGATTGATGGGAAGAGAAGGATACATTTGTGGCTGCTTTAAAACAAAATTCCGACTGTCAGAAGCTGCTCAAAAGTTTGGAACATTAGTGGTGTGCAGAGGGCCAATGAGTAAAATTACTCAAAGATGCATAATTAAAAAAATTATTACATGGCTCTGCAAATTATCTCATGGCTTATTTCTTCATCAAGGTGGAATAATAATCGATGGAAATATAAAATAAACATGATATTAAGCCACAAATGTCAGCATTTATTTTTATTTCTAAGCCAATTTTTTGTCACAATCTGTAGAGATGCAGGCCAAGATTTTCAGAGGGGACTACTGAGTTTGGACGCCTCCATTTTGGTGTGCCAAACCTGAGACACCTTAAAGGGGATTTTCAGAAAGCACTTTTTGAAACCCAGATGCCTTTAAGGCATCTCAGGTTGGGTTCCTCAAAATTGAGATATCCAAAATCAGGAGTTACTTTTCAAAAGAATTCATTAGGGACATTTTCCATGCAGTATTTCCAACCGCAATATTAAAAAATGATGAATCAGGCCTCCAAAACCAGGAGATTGGTTTAAAAATCTTGAGATTGACAGAAAAACATGGTGCGGCTCTTTTTCTTTGCCTTTTGGCTTTCTGTTTTTTGGAACCTTTCAGAGCCCCATTTTCAAGCTTTTCTCTGCAACCATGAGAGCAAGAAAAGTTGTTTTTTTTTAAAAAAAGGCCATGATTCCCATCTAATCATGACTCCGGCAATGGAGGCTTTAAGAAAAACACCGGATATTATGAGCTTTGGGATAAAATCATGGGAGTTGGCAGCACTGATCCATGGGAGTTTCATCCAAGACTCTAACTCCTCTTTCTGATGAGTTGTAAATCCAAGGATCTGGCTACTTGTGCTCAGAGATCTTAAGACACTGTTTGCTCAGGTTGCTTGTATTTCACCAAAATCCAATATGGGTTGTTTACCTTTTCTCTCTCTCCTTAAGATTCCCCTTGTAGTTTACACTGGCTGCAGTGTTCTGCTCTACTTCCTGGCCTAGGTTTCATGTAGTAGTGTAGTGACGTGTACTGTTTAAACTCCCACCACCTTCCACCATGGAGGTGGCTGCAATTCAGGGTGAGTGGGACGTCCCACTGTTCAGTGGCAAGCAGATTGTTGTACCTTGGTTGCTCTGTCTATGGCTGTAGAGCTGCAAGCCCTTGCCCATGAGGATCTTTGAGAGCAAATAACGGCTGATAAGAACCAAGAATCTGGTGAGTAAGCAGATCGTAGTATGTCTATTTCTAGCCTCTCATAAGGCCAAAACTGCTCTTCACTGTGCAGTAGAATGGTGTGCATGTAAATAAGGGCAGGATTTGGCTGCATGTATTGAGGTGGAAGGGTGATGCTACGGCGTCGCTCTTCTTCTGTCTCGTGTGGTCAAATTGTTTGAATAGCAGCAAAAAGCCTCATTGCTTGAGTCGCGTAAAACTGTGCTGTGCAAAGCTATGGTGCTGGGAAGTATCCATGAGATGGAATAGACAAGGAGATGGCATTTTTTGTGGCTGATCTCTATGCAAGCCATTAAGGCATGAATTCTGATCTCAGAGGTACTGGTAGAAGTTTGGAGCAACTCCAGTGGAATTACTTGGGATTTTACAGCAGTGCAGCCATGATCAGCATCTGCCCCTGCTGTATGGTCTTAAAAAGACCCCCAAAGGTCTTAAAAAAAGAAATCAGGTTTAGACAGGAGAGAACATTTCTAAGGTCAGGCTGTTAATTTTCATTTTGAACACACACAGGCACGCAATATAAATATGCTGCATCATCTTATTGCTCTGTAGAACTGTAGTGCTAAGGAATTGAAGCTGTTTTGGGGCCAGAGAACCAAGAAGTGGGTGAATTTCACCCTGCGTCTAGAGCTCTTTGTCACTCACTACATCTGTTATAGGACTTGGCTGAAAGTAGCCGATGCGTGACTGTTTTACAGAATTTCAGATGTTTCATTTATTTCCTGTGATACGGTAGTGAAAGGGAAACCTCTGACTGAAAATCTTGATATTAACGATTACTGAATGAGCGATGCTATTGTGCTTTTCCTGGTGTTCTCTGTATGCACACAAAGAAATGAGGAAGGATCAGAAAGCCATTGAGACAAGCTCCTGCTTGTGGGTTTCCTCCCTTTGAAAGAGACACAAAAGTCTTTAGACAGCGTACACGCGTCTGGCAAGACCCCAGTGAAAGAAAAGCAGAAAGGAAGTTTCAGGGACAGAAAGCAACAAGCGAGGCGGGGACTTCTGAATCGGGATCCAGTTCCAGCATTGCCATTTAGTGGCTGGATGGCACCTGGCAAGTCATTTCTACCTATGCGTGCCACAGATTCCCAATCTGTTAACCGATACAACTGACCTACAGGGGAGCTAAGTGCTGAAGGGAGCTCCAGGGAAGAATCCCTTTGGTGCTTGAGATAAATTCTGGGAGTGTTTGTGTTGCAAAAAGGAATAGTGAGGGCTGGGAGATCTCGTCAGCTGGTTTCACAGGTGAGCAAAAATCCTCTCTCATAATTAGAACCAAGGCAAAAGACACTACCGCTATGCCTGCAAACTCTCATGGAGCTGCTTTTACTGGAAATGTACCTATTTCACTGCTGAAAAATAGGCTGATTCATCTTTCTAAGGAGTCTTTCACGCACTGCCCGCCACGACTGTGCAAGGAGCAGGCGAACAGGGAATCAGGCCCTGAGTGTTAGGCCACCAGAACGTAACATTTGGGCTCAGTGATTTGGAACCAGTGTGTGAAAAGAATTCAGAGGGGTGTAGGAATGCCAGCTGTGAGGGAATGTTTCATTTTCAATAGCTGGTATTTCGTGGATCCTAGTATATTTTTAAGAGCATCCTGGCAATGACGGTTTAGGACAATCCAGAGAGTGGGTGACGCCCATCCTTAGCAAGAAATGCCCCTCCTCCATCTTTAACTTGAAGTTTGGGATTTTTAACAAGGGGATCCCAATAGCCACTGAGATGCATTCCCCATCAGGGAACCATTAGGGCAGATCAGAAAGTCTGTGAATCACAATTTTCTTCTTTCCTTTTTATTGTTTTCCTTGACTTTCCATTACGAAGCCTTGCAGTCTTTACCGGCTCACTGAAACCAATGGCAATCTTGCTTGGATAAGGATTAAGCCCCCAATTCAGCAGGGTGTTTGAGCATACACTTAACTTTAAGCATGTGTTTACATCCCAATTGATTTAACCTTCATCTGGTGTCGAGAAAGAAGTTACATTTACTGTGTCATGGGGAAGTTTATACGCAAAATGCATTCTGAAACTAAGAAGAATTCTTAATGTTTTAGGACAAAAAGCGTGATTTAAAATCCACTGTCATGGGGAAAAAAAGGTTACATTAATGGTGTTGAAGGGGACTTTTGTTCCCCAAATACATTCAGAAGCGATGAACAATTCTGTAATGTTTCAGGCAAAAAAAAAAAAAAAAAATTACTCAGTTAGCAAATTGAAAAAAAAAAACAACTAGCAGCGATCTCATTTGGGATCCTGTATGCAATTTTCACAAATTCCTGGAGTACCTTTTTCTTTGGATGACTGCATCCAACAACAACTGTCACGGCAATGCATTAGCAATTATCATATGCAATGTCCTAAAATAGCATCCTTGGATGGCCACTAGTTATCGCCACATATATGCTTGTGGGTTAAGCATTACACTATTATCAATTAGCATATGGAAATTACATTTATGTAAAAAACAGCTTTCTTAGTGAAGGAGACATAGTAATCACGATTCCAATACAAGATACTCTCACTAGAAGCAAACAAGTACATAGAACGGCTAAAAATACAGGATAACGGTGGAGCAGATTTGGGGTACATTTGTACCTCCACATAATTTTTTTGATACAGAAAAAATGCTTCTCATGCTAAACTAAAATTTCATTTTGCTGAGTTGTGTACACGTGCCTAGGTGACAGTTTCTAAAATAGCATAGCTATAGGGCCAATAATTCATGATTTATCATGACATATATGCTTATGGGGTACAACATTACTCCATGAATATGGATGACTGTTTTAATAGAGATGGCCTTCAGCACACGCTTATGAATTTCGCTGAATTGGGGTCCAACTGAAAGACAAGACTGTATATGGGCCTGAACAGAAAAAGGTTGTTTTGCATATAGACCGCCTCTCAGTTAGTCATCTTGCTGAGGAGTCATTTTAAGAGCTGGAACATCCCTCAGAAAACTGTCTGCTTATCTTTGTGTATCTGTTTTCTCTTTTTTAAGAAACTGCTGGGACAACAATTTTTACCAGATTCAGTATAAAGCTGATGGAATTTTCCATGTGGCTGGATCTGAAGAAACCAGCACCTAGCATTCTTCAGTAACACAGATATTATAGAACGGCAGACCAAAAATGGACATGGGTTTGCTTGACCTGGGCACTGATATTAGCTGAGGGGGCCTGATTTTCCTCTCATACCAAAATTGCCCTGGTGTAATCTTACTGACTTCAATGGACTCACTCCTAATTTACACCAGTGTGCACAGAGGATCACAGACTCTAGCTCACCAGAACAAACAAGGAGTCCTGTGGCACTTTTAAAGACTAATCAATTGATTTGTTGCATGAGCTTTCCTGGGAGAAAATGCCACTTTGTTAGATGCTTGAAGATGGGTTATTTTGAGTGTCGAACTGATAATCTGTACACCTATAATACATAAGTGCCAAAGGGGGAGCCGTGTTAGTCTAGTTCAGCAAAACAAACAAGGAGTCCCGTGGCACTTTTAAAGACTAACAAATTTATTTATCTCATGAGCTTTCATGGGAGAAAATGACGAAGTGGGATTTTCTCCCATGAAAGCTCATGTGATAAATAAATTTGTTAGTCTTTAAAAGTGCCACAGGACTCCCTGTTTGTTTTGCTATAATATATAAATACATCTGTAAAAATGAATGTGCTTGCCGCTCTGCACTCAATGATGCTGCGTAGGGACCTATTTGAATCTTTTATATATTGCTTTTCTATAGGTACAGGACACAGACATGATTCAATTAATGATTAGATCTTGCAGTACTCTGCACATAAATGGTCCTGACTCATGGCCTTACATTGTCCTGGGTTCCCGCTATGAGTCAGGACTACACTGGATCTTAAAGGCAACATGACGTTAATGCCACGAATATTAAGATTGCTGTGTTTTAACTGGCTTCCCATCAAAGCTACAACTGAGCTGCTTCGCTGAAATCAGTGGGTCTGAGTCTCATTTACACTTCAGTTCCTGTACGGTGTTCTGACAGCGTAAATGAAAGTTAAACTGGTTTAAGTTGCATTAATTTGCTTTAAAGACCTGTTACGCTGCCAGAGAAGCAAGCCCAGTGGGTGTAAATGGAAGGAGAATTGCCCCAATAGTTACAGTCGTCATTTTTCTGCTCTGCAAAGCTGAGGAGCAACTTTCTTAAATTTGGGGGAACATGTTCCAGTTGGTTAGAGGATCTATGATCTGATTCTTTAAACCCTAATTCACGAGTCAGCCGTACTCATGTGCAAGTTCATCCTTCATGTCAATGGTATTACTTGCATGAGCTACGACCAGTCGCATCAGTAAAGTTTGCAAGATTGGTTCTCCCATTAAACTGATAAAACGTGAATTTAATAACAGACGAGGAGAAACTGCATTGATCCTCCATTTAGGTCAGCAGAACTTGTGGCGCTTGATGCCAGCATTTTTCACGTTTGCGGGCTGTTCCAGCATTCAAACCTGTCAAACCTTCCATTGACTTCAGAGGAGAATTTTGCACACCCAAGGAATGCCCCTGGAAGGTGAAAATCTGAGAGGATTAAATGAATAGACTGAGCCAATTATTTCTTTAAATTACTTTGCAGAATAATTGTGATCAGTTAGTTGCATTTTTCAGTGATATTTATTCTCTAAAGCGATGGCGCACAAACTGGGGATGGGGGTGCCCCAGCGGAGCACAAGAGGTTCTCTGAGGAAGAGGAGTGCAAAGAAATGTCAGCCTGTGGCCCTGTTAATAAACAAACATACATTATTTTTCGGCGCTGTTACTGGTGTTTCTGTTGCCTTTAGAGCTGGATGGCCAGAAAATAGGGGCTGCTGGCCAGCACTTTCATGTTGTTTTCAGCGCAGGAGGACTATTTCTTTCTTTCTTTTTTTAATACTGCTCCTGTCCCACCCTGTGATATCCACTCCTGATCTACCCGCTCCCTCATTGTTGAATTTCTATCCCGCTCCTGCCATTATGGCCTGGGGGACCTGGGGGACCCCAGTCCTACTGCAGGATAGAGGAAGAAGAAGGAACTGAGGAAGGAACAATTAATGTGCGATTAATTTTTTTTTATTTGAAATTTTTTTTAAAAATACATCTTTGAGGTTTGTAATGCTCTGTTTACTATTTCCTAATGACCGTTACTAGTCTTTCAAAGTCACTAATAAAAATAAAATTTCATGCCTTCTGTCAACTTCCAAAAACTATCCAGTTTCAGATTACAAGTAATGGAGCGGGGGCATGACAAATTCGATGAATGGTAAGTGGTGTGCAACTGGAAAATGTTGCACTCCCTGTTCTAAGGGAAGTTCTTACTTCTGAAATTATTTTCATGTATTTGGTATACATAAAGAGAACACCTGTGTGTGTGTATATGAACAAAATAAAGGGGAAATTTTTATTTGGGTGCCAAAAGCTAGTGACTCAAATCCATATTTAGATATGTAAGTAAAAGTGTTTCAGAAGAGCTGGGTGCCCACTATTTACACTGAAATTAAATGGATCTGAGGGCACTCAGCACATTTGGAAATAAGATTACTTTAATTTAGGTGCCTCAGTGTGGATGTAGGTAACTAGTTTTAGGCACCCTACTATAAAATATTTGACCATAATCTATATTTTATTTTCACTTTCATGTTAAAAATTTCAGTCCGTCAGACAAAAGAAGTATAGAAAATGAAAACAATAACATGGATTCAAAAATGCTTCCACCTCAACAATGAAATGATTAAAACTCTCTTTGTTCTATATTTCTCACATCTGTTATTCAAAGTATCATTATGATTAATTATTATTAATCCAAATTCTATAGTCAATGGCGTTACTCTGGATTTACCTTGCTGAATCTAGGAGCAAACATCTGCCCATATTACTTATATTATTGAAAAAAAAAACCATTCTATTCAATCAATATGCCAATATGATACTCGGTATATTGTAAATCTTATTATTCTAATACTGTAGGTCAGTTCTGCACAAAAGAAAATGCAGTGCAGATTACACATAGTTTCTGATCTTGCTTTTATTAAGGTAAATCTGAAGTATCTACATTGACTACATAATGTTTGATTTACATCAGTGTAACTTGGATCAGAATTAGGTCCTAAATATGGGTACCATTGACAAGTTCTGGAGGGGTAGCCGTGTTAATCTGTGTACAGCAAACACAATGCGAGTCCTGTGGCACCTTAAAGACTAACAAATGTCTTCGGGCATAAGCTTTTGTGGGCTCCAACCCACGTTATCAGATGCAAATATTCATCTGACGAAGCAGGTTGGAGCCCACGAAAGCTTATGCCCAAAGAAATTTGTTAGTCTTTAAGGTGCCACAGGACTCTCATTTTTATTGACAAGTGACAATTACTGAGGATTGTGAGAGCAGCAAGGATTTGAAAGGCATGAAAACCAAGGAGGAAGACCAATGGTCCAATAGTTAGCAATGGTAAGTGTTAGCAACTAGGGGACGGAATTCAACAAAGGGATATATATATAAGGTTAAATGTTTGGAGAGAACTGGGAGATCAACACAGTGCACTGAGAGCTGGTGAAATTTTCCATGAAACTGTTTTTTGATAGAAAATTAGGATTTTAACTCTTCAGGGTTCTCCCTACCCCCCCAGAAAATTTCTGCTTTCTGTGGGAAATTTTGATATTTTGTTGGGGAAAAAAGTGAGCACCCAAACCTCAAAAAGTTTCTGCCAAAATATTTCAGTTTGTGGATGAAATATTTCATTTTTCAATATTTTGTCAAAAAGTAGGCTTTTCTTGTAGAAAATTTCAACAAATTTTTTTTTCAAAAAATTTACATGGGGAAGTCCCCTATTTTCTAACCAATTCTATCTGTAATACAAGTTCCTTAGAGGTAACCAGGTTAGTTTATGTACAGCAAAAACAATGAGAGTACTGTATCATCTTAAAGTCTAACACATTTCTTCCGGCATAAGTTTTCGTGGGCTGCAACCCACCTGTGATGTACCTGACAAAGTGGGTTACAGCCCACGAAAGCTTACCACTGAAGAAATGTTAGTTTTAACATTGTTTTAACTGTACTACAGTTTCCCAGGGGACATGACAGGAACCCTGAATGCTGGAGTTATTTAAAATTAAGTAGCATGAAAGGTCTGGAGGAAACACTATAAACTAAAACAATTTGTTGGTGGCAGTGGGGATAGACAAGGTGATCTAATACATTTACAGATAAAGAGCTATAAATATCCACATTATGCAGAGAGAGACTTGTGTATAATTTTCATCTATTTTAAACGTTTGTAAATACCCTTCTCCAGGCTAACTTTACATCATTTAATCTATCATATTCCCTGTGAGCAACTTGCATTTCTCAAGTCCCAAAAATGAACAATTGAATTTGCTTTTAATCCATCATTTAAATTTTCCCAATGCAACAAATATGCCTAATTACCAGACTCAGCATAACACAGAAAGAAAATAAACAGGGCTGGATAAAGGGAGAGGAGGGGGCGTGATATATTTAAAATCCATTATTTTCAATCCCGCAGAAAGCTCAAAATATGCTTCCAAGTCAGAATCTGCACAAAGGGCTGGCTTTTCAAGGCCTCAACTAGGGGATGTTTTCAAAAGAGCTCGGTTCCCCTGATTTCCTTCTATGATGAGATGACTGGATTTGTGGATGCGGGAAGAGCCATTGACGTGGTATACCTTGACTTTAGCAAGGTTTCTGTTACGGTTTCCCACAGCATTCTCGTCGGAAAGTTAAGGAAGTATGGGTTGGATGAGTGGACCGTAAGGTGGATCGAAAACTGGTTAGATCAACAGGCTCAGCGGGTAGGAATCAATGGCTCGATGTCTGGTTGGCAACCGGTAATGAGTGGAGTGCCCTAGGGGTCGGTCCTGGGGCCGGTTCTATTCAACATCTTCATTAATGATCTTGATGATGGAATAGACTGCATGCTTAGTAAGTTTGCAGATGACACCAAGTTGGGGGGAATGGTAGATACTCTGGAGGGCAGGGACAGGATCCAGAGAGACTTGGACACATTGGAACACTGGGCCGAAAGAAACCTCATGAGGTTCAACAAAGACAAGTGCAAAGTCCTGCACTTAGGACGGAAAAATCCCATGCACTGCTATAGGCTGGGGACCGATCGGCTAAGTAGCAGCGCTGTAGAAAAGGACCTGGGGGTTATGGTGGACGGGAAGATGAATATGAGCCAACAGTGTGCCCTTGTTGCCAAAAAGGTCAATGGCATATTAGGCTGCATCAGTAGGAGTATTGCCAGCAGATCGAGGGATATGATAATTCCCCTCTATTCGGCACTGGTGAAGCCGCATCTGGAATACTGTGTCCAGTTTTGGGCTCCCCACTACAGAAAGGATGTGGACAAATTAGAAAGAGTCCAGCGGAGGGCAACAAAAATGATTAGGGGGCTGGGGCACATGACTTATGAGGAAAGACTGAAGGAACTAGGCTTATTTAGTCTAGAGAAGAGAAGACTGAGGGGAGATTTGATAGCAACCTTCAACTACTTGAAGGGTTGCTCCAAAGAGGAGGGAGCTAGGCTGTTCTCGAGGGTAACAGAGGACAGAACAAGGAGCAATGGTTTCAAATTACAGCTGGGGAGGTCAAGGTTGGATATTAGGAAAAACTTTCTCACTAGGAGGGTGGTGAAGCATTGGAATGGGCTATCTAGGGAGGTGGTAGAATCTCCATCTTTGGAGATTTTTAAGGCTCGGTTAGACAAAACCCTGGCTGGGGTGATTTAGGGGGAGTGGTCCTGCTTTTTAGCAGGGGGTTGGACTAGATGACCTCGTGAGGTCCCTTCCAACCCTATTATTCTATGATTCTATGATTTCTCATTGTGGTACTTAGGGCCAGATTTTCACAAAAGCTTGGAACCCAAATGGGAGCTGAATTCATTTGAGACTCCTGCCCCAGTTGTGATCACTGAACATTTTGGCAAACCCAACCTAAAGGCACGGGAGAACATTGATAGATTTGCCAGCAACTGCTTTGTGCTCTTAAACAGAATCATACCAAAGTGATGTCTGTATTACAATGGTTCCTGAGTTCATTTCGCTTTGAGTTCTGGGTTCATTGGAACCTCAAAGTGACATTCAGTGACTGGAAATAGAAACCAAAGGAAAAGTTCTCTTGGCATCCCCTGAATATAAACCAGTGACTCTGCTCAGCTTTGATCCCAGCCCTCTGCTCTCATCAATAAATGCTTCCTCCCCTTGAAAGGTGAAAAAGGAATAATGCCTGTTCCTCAATAGCATCTGGTAATCACGCTGTTAATATGAACGTAACATGCTCAGGAATATGAGTAATTAGAACCTGGTAACCTTTTATCTTAAATAGGTCAAAAGTTTTAGGGTGTGATCTGAGATATTACCAAACCACAGATTGCGTTTTCTGTTACTAAGAAAGTTAATAAATTGCTGAGTAGAATGAAACTCTATTTACTAGTAACGCACTTATAACATGTAGTAGTTAATTGAAATTTTGCAGACGTTTTGTTGTTGTGAACAAACACCAGGCTTACTGCGGGCAGATTACGATCGCATTAAACCAGTGGAAATCCAGGCTAACTCAACTGAGCCAGATTAGAATCTCGCTTTATACCAGTGTGATTCTGAAGTAACAAGTAGGTGAATTCTGATCTCAGTTACACCAGCATAAATCAGGAGTAATGCCGGTGACATCAGTGGGCCAAATTCTGTGCTGATTTAAAACCTTTGCTTATCAGGAGGGACAAATTTTGCTCTCGGTTTCATGAGTGTAAAAGTGGAATAACTCCAATGATTTCAGCAGGTTCCCCTGGGTTGACAGTTGTGTGTGTGTGATCAGAATGTAGCCTATTATCCACTCCTGAGATCACTATACGGCCCATGGATGGCTATTCACTTTGTCCTCTGATTTATTTAGGTATATTTCACAATCAAGTATGCTGTATCACTTTTGACTTCTGAGGGGGATGGCATGTGTATCTGTGTGGGTGTGGGTGTTAAACAACACAGGTCTTTGCGCACACGCTCGCGCACTCACACACACATACTAAACTACCATGAGTTAAGCTTTTTGATGATCAACAATAAAGTTTTCTTTCAGAAAACAAACCACCAAATAGCAAACACCTCTCACATTGAAAAGAAATCCGGGTGCGCTGCACACTTTGAAAGCATTGCTACATATTTACCTTCATGTCTGCTGCTAATTATCAGTTTTTCTCAACGACCGGCCAATGGACTGCTGATGTTAGCTCCTGAGATCTCCCTTACACAGTTTAGAGCAGTTTCAAACTACAGGTTGGGGCCTAGCACTGGGTCGCCGATCTTCAGGTACTGGATCACGGAACCGCCTGCTGCTACCACAAAAAGACTGGAATGCATTGCTCAAAGATGTAATTATTGGGTCATGGGCATAAATGCTTTTTTTCAACTTGGTCCTGAGGATAAAAGGTTTGAAAACCATTGGTTTAGGGAGTCAGCAAGCTGGTCCCTGGTATCAAAAAGGTTTATGTTCTAGATTTATGTTCTCATTTTGATTCCCCCCTTCTCGACTAGGATTTTTTTTTCCTAAATAAAAATTCCACCACAAAAAGCCTTCTGGTGCTATAATTCCAGTAATAGCTTTACATCAATGAATTAAAGGGTTGGTGGAGGGAATTAATGGAAAGTTGAATATTTAAGAAATGCAAACAATGGAAAGTCAAGACATTCTAAATAATGGTTAAAAAAAATTAAAAATGCAGCACATTGGGAAAGTTCTGTCACAGGGATGTCAAACAACAATAACTCTGCCACCAGAGTCCTGTCCATTCTCTTCCCTGATCTGTAAGAGAATCTTACGCCTGCCCATATTACACCTTCAGTACAAGAGACATAAGTCCATTGCAATGTAGCATGCCTGATTCCAATGTGTGCACAATTTCCCCATAAGGCATCCTATTTAATAGCAATGTGTCTGATCCAGCTCCCATTGAAATCAGTGGGATAACCCCCATTGGCTGCAGCTGTGCAAGATTTTATAAATGTCACCTGAATCAGACCATTGATCTACAGGTGAAAGAGGCCATGGTGCATGGGTGTCAGCTTGAAAGAAAGAAAGACTAGTAAATTAGAAGTAGAGTTACTTTTGATCACGGAAAAGTGAAATTCACTAACTAATTTATCAGGTCCCTTTGCTGTTTTAAAAAAAACAAACCCAAACACTCTTTACAGATTAGCAGTTAATCAGTTCCCATCCAATACAAATTTATGCTATTGGGCTTCATGTAGCTTACTGGAGAGTACAACTAATCAGAGTCTACGCAGACCTGCCACTTGAGGAAAGCATTAAGGGGGAAAAGGAAGATAAGTGTGAACCAACATGCCAGACTCCTGAACTCTGAGGCTAGTTTACATTGCTGGAGAACTTTAAAGGGGTCTTCGTTGTAAATGAGATGCTCATGTAGTATAAAGCGGTTGTATAGAAATGAGTGCAAGCATAATTTACATCCACTTTTAGAAGAGTATAAAGGGGACTGAGGGTAAGTGCGAATCAGCCCTTCCCCAGCAAGGTCATGGATTTTCACACGCATGTTTTTGTATTCGTCAATTATAGACTCCAGGGACCAGTTGTAAAATTGGGGAGTCAGATCTCCTTAGAGTTCAGGAATTTCCTCCTCCATACATATGATAGAGGCTGTAAAGGTGCAGGTTTTGTATGGATTCTGTATATAACATTAGGAAGAGGAAGCTATTAGGGACAAATGTTGATTTCCTTCTGTCGGTGACTCCAGACATGAGTAGCACAAAGAAAGTTTCGCTCTCCGGAAGGGAGAAGTTTCTGCAGGGTGAGGTATAAACAAAACAAACAATATGAGTGCAAATTAGATGATGAGAGATACAGGGACACCTACGTTTCCCAGGAGCTTTCTGACACTATTCTCTCCCAGAGATGATATTCCGGACTAAAAGAAGCTGTGCTCTGGGCTGGCATGGCAACTCCTACACTGAAGTCAGAATCTGGTCAGGATCCAATGCCATCTCTGGTTTTGTGGTTGGAAAGCAACTTAGTTGATGGCAATGCACCCTGGGAAATGCTGACTGCATAAAACTGATCCATTGTTGTTGCTGATATTAATCTGTTTCCACTTGCCTTTGCGGGCACTGATTACCGGTACCCGGGGCTCTCTGAGAGAGTGGAGTCAGTGTCCCTGAGGAACAGATGTCACCAAAGACAAATGACACGTGGGTAGATCTGAGGTGTTACTGGCTATAGATACCAGTTACAGGTGGAGTTTGAGTTCGGTGGGTACAAGATGGAAGGTCTCATTTTTTGGCCCAGTGGAGACATCAGCTCATAACTCTAAAGGACCAGATATTGCCTCAGATAAGAGTTTCCGCTGCCTGCCTCTTCTGACTATATCAGACCTATCCCCACCTCTAGGCTATCGCTACAGCATCCCCTCCATCTAGTTTAGTTCCCACCCTTTCCTGCTCACATTCTGCTCTAGTTTCCTACTCTGTATTGCTTCTTCTCATGCTACTCGCCTTACTCTAGACAGCACTGATGTGGGACTTTCAGAAGAACTTCCACCTCAGAGCAAATCGACTCAGGATTGAAAGAGCTATGCAAACCTGCTGGGATGGTCATACATGTTTTATGATAGAGCCACGTTTCAAGGGTCAAGGGGGATTATTTGTTATTCCTTCTGGCCTTGCTCCCCTGTACCTGGACAGAGGCGGCCGGTGGGAAATCAGTCTCATTCTGAACTTCTGGGCCCCGCTGGTCAATTAGATTTTGTGATGATAACCATTCCATTTCTTTTCACAGGGCTCCTTTATGCCAGGCAACTGGATCGAGAGGAATGAGGAGAAAACCAGCTCCTCTCACTCATGCAGGGGATGGGGCTACACAGTGAAAAAGCCACCTGGTGATTGTTGACTCATTTAACAAAAGAAGTCACGTCAAATACAACCCACCCCAAATTCCTGGTAAGTGATTAAGCCCTGAAACAGAGCATGGCTGTCTTTTGATGCTGTCAGAAACCACAAGTGTCCTCAGCGAAAGTCTCCTTTGATGCTTTGAGATCAAAAGTAGTTTTGATCCAGAGACAGAAGTTCCCCAAATATATTCAGAGTGAAATAGGTTCTTTTCCTTTGCTTTTTAGCTGCCATCGTGGCCCACTATGAAACTCTGTGTCGTGTCAGAGAGTTTATGATAACTGCCTTTAATAAATTAAAATAAGCCAACTGAAACTTTACATAAGGATTTAGAGCGTGATTCTGATTGGTTAGAGATTATTTCAATGGAACTACTCCTGATTTACATTAAATCAGAATCAGGCTCTCAGTCAGAAAACTCTTGGGGCCTCTTTACACAGGGACACTTTAGGTATGTCTACACTACAATGTGACACCCATGGCTGGCCCATGCCAGTTGACTTGGCCTACGGGGGTGATTATTTGCAATGTAAACATTCAGGCTGGGCCTGAGTCTGGGACCCTTCCACCTCACAGCGTCCTTGAGTCAGAGTTCCAATCTGAATCTGAATGTTTACATCACAATAAACCGGTCCCTTATCCTGAGCCCCATGATTCAGAGTCAGCTGACATGACCCAGTGTAGACATACCCTCAGGAAAGTTAAGATGAATTAACTAAAGGTGTAACACCTTTAATTAACAAACTAAACCAAACTAAGGGCGCTTTTCTTCTGAATGATAGTATCCAAGAGGGGGGTTAATTCGCTTCAATTAGCATGCTTTCATGTCACACCTCTAGTTAATTAATCTTAATTTTCCCGAGTGTCCTTGTGTAGACAAGCCTTAGTGAAAAGACCACAGAGCTATTGACTTTGAGTCCCGTACTGTGTCTGGCAAATGTCATTGCAGATGAAACTTTGCAAATTCTGAAGCTCCCTGTCCAGGAAAATAAATAGCAGTTATTTTGCACATAAGCTACAAAATATTTAAACACACAGCTTGCACATCATTTTCAAATCTCGGTGTCCAAATTTCAGCCATGCTATAAACATGTGAATCCATTTGTGTACACCATTGAGCTATTGCATATGTATGCAGCTGCTGTTTGATTTGTAAAGCTGATCTGTGATTGTGGATGTCTCACTTGCTGGGCGCTTAGCTTGAGACACTTTTAAAAGAAGCCTGATTTTCTGAAAGTTCTGAGAACCTGTCTTCTGAAAATCAGGCCTCTTTAAGGTGTCTCAAGTTGGGCAATTCCCCCCAAAAGGCATCTACAATTACTTGTCACTTTTTAAAATCTTGACCATAAACACCTTTTTTTTTTTGTTTGGCGTGGTTTTTTTTGTTTGTTTTTGTTTGTTTGTTTGGTTTTTATCGTCATGAAATCTGAAAAGGAGTAAATATTGAGGAAAAGTGTCTCCATCAATTTGCACAAATTTGGAAGCAACTTACAAGTGCACAATGTTCATAACTTTTTTGTGCTTCCCATGAACATATGAACTCTTGAATTTGATTAGTGTAAACACTTGCAAGAAGCAAATGAGGTTCCTGAATACTTGAATAGCCTTCTTTCTTGGTTCGATCGTCTGAGATCTATGAATGTGCTAGGCTCTTTCCAAACTCGGGGGAGAATACATTTGCCAAAAGTGATTTTCACATGGTAGATTTCCCTTTCGCACAGTCATTGCTTGGGCAGCCAGTTGAATGCTAGTACCAGTACCATGTCATTCATGTAACTAACCAGCTTGGCAAGAGTATATTGAATGATTACAGCAAGCTGACTGTGAGCCCTTCCAATTTTCAAAGGCTTTTCAGAACTCGATTTTCAAATGCTCAGCAATAGCTTCTCCAACTGAGACACTTACGGCTGGGTTTTCAAAACCTTAACATGCTGAGCTCTTCTGAAAATGATTTTGGTGCCTAAACTGGTCCTGAACACTCTTAAAAATTCTGTCCCTCAATGAAATCCATTTCACCTGCTTGAGACATTGTGGTCTGTGGGCGTGGGTAGGTTCTACCCCAAATCAGTGCAGAAATCCCACCACTGGACACCTATAATCTATGATCAGGAGTAGCAACGGTAGTTCTGCTCCACCATACCACTTGCAGAAAACACCCTGAGTGAGCAATTTTTGGGCCAGGGATCTTTGATGTGTTTTGGGAAGTACCTAGGACATTTTAGGACTCTTAAAAAGAATAATAACTACAGGTTGGCCCTGCTTAGATCAGCCCCATCATAGAATCATAGAAACTGGAAGGCACCATGGCTGTGTCTACACTGGTAAATTAAGTCGACTTAAGCTTGCTTAAGTCAACTTAATTTACTCTGCTTCTACACTACACTTTCCTTAAGTCGACTTAAGCAGCTTGCTTAAGTCGACTTAAGGAAAATAAAGTCAACTTAATTAAAATTAAGTCGACTTTATAACACTACCTTTCTATTAGACCTAAGGCTTAAGTCAACTCCCTAGAGTTGACTTAAGCCAGTGTAGATGTGGGGTAGCCTTAAATTGACTTAGGGCTACCCCAGGGCTACACCAATGCCCTCCCTGCTGGGGGAGGGGCACGGGGGGAGCCTGTCATGCCCTGCCCACCCTGCCCCTATATCCTGCCAGGGTCCCTGTTCCCCTTTGCCCCATTGTACCTAGGTACAATGGGGCAAAGGCTGAGCCCCCTGGCATTGGGCAAGGGGTGCCCCCTGCCCCTGTGGACCTTTCCTAGGTCCCCTAAGCCCCTAGAAGTCAACCTAGGCGTCCAGTGTGGATGCTCTAGGTCGACTTTTTAAGTTCCCCTTTAAGTTGACTTTATTTTTAAGTGTAGACACACTAAGTCGACTTAGTTAAAGCCGACTTAAATTAACAAGTGTAGACATAGCCCATGAGAGGTCATCGAGTCCAGTCCCCTGCACTCATGGCCACACACAGGGAAATAGGGCTGACTGAAGGATGGAAAACTGGGGTTTTTAACAAACGTTTTTGACAGAAAGCCTGTGCTTTCCTCCAAAAAAATTGCAATGAAATTTGAAAACAGGAAGCCCAACACCTTACCATTTTCCTGTGAACATTAATTTTTTGGGCTGTTTGTCAAAGGTTTTTGGCAGTTTTCAGCTAAAAATCCCCCCCTCAATAATGTTCCCCTGAAAATTTCAGAGGAAAAAAAAAAAGCCACATTTTCCAACCAACTCTGCCAGGATCCCTTAGAGAGCTGTGTTTCACAGTTCTCCCATAATTCACGCAAATATTTTACAATTGTACAAAGAGACATGGCAGGGAAGAAGTCTGCAAATTCTATAAAATACATTTTTCTAGTCACGTGTATCTATATTGTATTTCCAAGATTTAACTATGATTAATAAGAGGTCAATAAAGCATGCTACTTAAATTATTATGATTATGATTAATTAATTATGATTAAATTATTATGGTATGGAGCTATAAAACAATGTTATAACATGTGCAACAACGCATTCAGCCAGCAAATTCTGCCTGTGGCCGCTGCACAGCTATGGTGCTTTGGTGTAGCAATGGGAAGGATTCTCCTATGAGGGTAGTTAATCCAACTGCCTGAGAGGCAGTAGCTATGTTGACAAAGAATTCTTTCATTGACCTACCGCTGTCTACACTGTGGTTTAGGTTGACTTAAATACATCACTGAAAGGGGTGCATTTTTTACATCCTGAGTGATGTAGTTGGCTGAATCTCACCTTTTTGCGTAGACATGGCCTGCACTTCTCCCCCCTTCACTTACTCAAACATGCACATATTTACCCACTCTGCAGGGGAAATGGAGAAGTACAAGCACTCATTTGTAAATCTGACTCCAAAAGTAACTAGGAGGGTATGTGCCCTTGTAAGAAAGGACCATCTTTGGTTCTGTGTTTGTACAGCACCCAGCACAGTGGTACCTGCTTGAAAAGCTGTGGCTGCTAAGGCCTACTATGCTACAAAAAAGTTAAGTAATTGTATGAATGAACAATCAGGAATGAGAATTAGGTGGTAACGGTTTTATAATGGATACTTGAATTCCACCTTCCAAGGTTCCCCGCAGCAGAATACAGTGGTGGCGTCTGACGCCATGGAAAGCTTCTTGGCACCACTAAGCACCATCAGCGAGCTGGGGCTTCAGCACAACAAGAACAGACTGATTCACAGCAAGGTGTGTGGGCCCTCGCGGCGCAAAAGAGAGTTCATGCCCGACGAGAAGAAGGACACCATGTACTGGGAGAAGAGACGCAAGAACAACGAAGCTGCCAAGCGCTCCCGAGAAAAAAGGCGCCTCAATGATTTTGCCATGGAGAGCCAGGTGGCGGCTCTCAGCGAGGAAAACGCTCTGCTCAGGGCTGAGCTGCTGTCCTTGAAGCTCCACTTTGGGCTCATCAGCCCGGATGTCTACGCCCACCAGGCCAACTCCATCCAGGACTTCTTGGGGATTTACTTCAGAGGGCATAAAGCGGCCTCCCCTTTCCTCGAGGCAGAGCCCCTGACCCGGAACAGCTGCTTCAGGACAAACAGCGCTGTGCCCCGGATGGTGGCGCCACCTGATTTCACTTACAAAGGCCTCACCCCACCGAGAAATCTCCAGAGCTCTGACCCAAAGCAAACCCACTTGGGCGCCCAGTATGATCCGAGCCCTCACCAGCCAAAGAGGCCTGAATCTGCCTTCAAATCCACCCTCTGCCCCCCTTACCTCAATTACCACTTTCTGGAAAAATACACATGCCGTTTCCCTTTAGTGGACAATGCCCGTTTCTTCGCCACTTCACCCAGCATGGGTGAGGCAGGGCAGAAAGAAGCCAAAAGTGCCTCAGATGAAGATGACGAGCAGCAAGTGCCCAAAATATCCCCTCTCCTCCCCTGCAGCCAGCTGTGTTCTGTAGAGGACCCATCAAAGGGCCGGAGCTATTCTGCCTTGCCTCACAAACTCAGAATTAAGACTAAAGCCCTCAGCAGCTGGGAGGAGAGCGGCTCTGACTCCCATTGAGGTTGCAGAGGAAACCCCCAACCATTGGGGGGGACTTAAGGGGCTGGGAGGGAAGGAAAGAGGGAGGGAGTCTGTGAGCAGGGGTTAACTTTTTAGTGCACTGAAGAGGGAAAGTAATTTGTTCTGCATTGAACACAGAAGACAAGAGTGTGAACAGGGCATGAAGGAAGCCAGCACACTAGTATTTCCCCATGCGCCACGCTCTGTGTTCCAGTCTGACCCACAGAATCTGTCTATGTACAACAACAGGGATCTTCTAGTTTTGCTTGCTCATGCCTGGAGCCAAAAGGGGTGGTGCGGGGGACAGGAGGACTGAGGATGGGGAAGGCTGAGATTATGGGACTGATGTGCAGCGTACAATACTACAGTGGCACTTTATACCTCTAGAACAGTCGCTCGGTGTGGCTGGCATTTTCACTCCCCGTGCTTTGTCGTCACTTTCTTCCCCACTGGATGAGGTTACTAAAGCTTTATTCATGGTTCCTGACTGAAACAGCAAATGAATAGAGGCAGCTTCTGCTACACCCACCTCAGCACGCATGAAGCAGGCTCAGGGCACGTATGGGTGTTGGATTGAAGTAGTGGATGATTTAAGACTCATGCTAGTCAAAGAGATTTTGTCTATGTGAGGATGGGCCTGGGGACCACAAATCAATTAGGTAAGAAGGGGCCTTCAATGGAATGGGTCACCTGGATCTGTATTGAATAGATTTAATTATCCTTTAAGCCATACCTTAATATTCGATAGCCTACTTTCTTTTACCTTGATTATCCTTAGTGCTGGTGATTCCAGAACTTCCCAACCAATCCTCATTCGAACATTTTTCTGCCTAGCCTGCAGAGCAATTATCCAAATAGCCAGTTTTTTCATCTCACTTACTCTGGAGTATATGTGGAATCACCACAGAAGACTGGCTTCCCAGTGTATTTAAACAGGTGTCAAACAAGAGCAGACTCTAGCCCAATATATCTTCCACCAATAATCAGTTCCTCTCAGACTGAACAGTATTTCTCTTTTCTGGTATTTCTCCTAAGCAGCAGCAGAATGGCCTAGTGGATAAAATTTCATTTTTCTTTATATCAGTTTTTGGGAAGGAGAAAAATGTTTTTTAAAAATGTGCAATTCAGAATTCTATCAAAACCATTGTTTTGTTTATCATTTCACTTTTTTTTTTAAATAAGAAATTTTCAAAAAAAAATTTTTTTTTTCCAAATTGTGACATAATATTTACAAATTTCCCATCTTAAGACTCGGTGGACCAAAAAAGTTGCCATGTGAAACTGTCTAATTTTGAAAATGTAAGATGATACATTTTATTGTATCATTAAAAGTTTCACCTAAACCTTCAGTAAACAAAACAAAAAAAATATGTAATTTAGATTGGCCCCCCCCCCCCCCCCCGGTCCACACACACACTTTTTTTGGGCTCATCTTAAATCTAAATTAAAAAATCTGGACTAGAATCATCAAAACTACCTCAGGGATTTGGCTACCCATGACCAATTATGGTGGCAACAGAAAATGCTGCTTTGACACTTATGTACCTAGACCAGGTTGAAATTTTTCACTGAGGTTTTCAAATAATTGATTTTTTTTCCAATGAAAAGTATCTGCTTTCTGCAGAAAATTTCAGTTTTCCATTGAAAAACTAAATGCACAAAATCTAAAATACTTCAGTTTGGAAATGAGGGTGCAGTGTCCCATGAGTGTTATCATTTGGTTTCCTCATGTGCCTATTCTCCTTAATGAGCTGGCTCTCTCCAGCCAAACTACATCTCCCATGATGCACCTTGACAAGCAACTGCCATGGATTACTGCCTCCCTTCTTCAAAAAGGGAGACCATGGTGCATCATGGGAAATAGAGCCCACCCAGGGAGTCTAGCCTGTAGAAGAAAATGGGAGCATAAGACATTACAGCAGCATTTCCAAATCAAAATATTTCATTTTTTGGCCAAAATGTTTTAGTTTCAGCTGAAATGTTTCTATATGCAAATTTCTGCTGAACATACAACATTTTCCATGGAAAACAAATCTATTTTTGACCAGTGCATTTGCAGCGCAGTGGAAATGACTGATTATGCCTGTGATCCCCCAGCCCCATTCAGCATTTCTCCCACTGCTGCATTCTGCTTAATCTGTTCACTTCTCATTTACAAACCAGGAAGCCAAAGAAGAAATGCTGAGCAGCACTTAGTTTGCTGGAATTCTAGGGCTTGTCTGTACGGAGATTTAGTGGAGGACAGGCAAGGGTATGAAAATACAGCATACCAGCCTGCTGGATTCTAACGGTATGTCTACACTTAAGACAGCATGTAGAGTGCAGACACTACAGACCCAGCTAGCATGAGGCACAGCCTAGGCAAGCAGAATAGAGTGCCCTACGCACCTGAACCATGTGCTCTGCAGCGCTCTCTACGTGACCAAACAGCGTCTCCCAGATCTATGCTGCTATTTTTACAGTGTAGCGTCACACTGGCTCCCCAATGCCGGAGCCCTTCTCTGCCCTAGCAAAAGATTTGAGCAGCTATGAAAGGGTCTGGTGAGGGGAGGCAGTGGAGAAAGCCTCTGGCAGCTCTCTGTCTCCTTGCTACCAGAGCCTTTTGTTTCAGTGTGGAGTTGCATGTTTAGGGTCTATACTCTGCATACTGCAGGAAGTGTGGACAGAGCCCACGTTGCGGTGTGAACACTGAGGCCACACACAAGTTCCGTAGTGCGCTTCGACATCCTGCTGTTTCAGACAGAGGGACAGAGTGAGCCATTGCCCATCTACCACTTTGGTGCCCAGCAAGTGCTCTGGGTGGAGGGGAGGGAATAAAAGCAGTTTTCTGCCTTCTCCTCATCCCACTCATGCAGGGGCAGCCAGCCCCTTATCATTTGTGCTGGCTTTGCAAATGTAAAAGTGCTATGTAAGATCTACTGGATTATATTTCCTTCTACCAGTCAAATGGGCACCTCAGTTAATATGTGACCATATACACTAGTCAAGGCTGGCATTCCAGTAGGCCAGTCTTTGGTTTAGGGTTAGATAAAGCCACTGATTTTCTGTACCAACCAAGCTGCTTCCATCTGAGACATTGGCTAGGAACCTGGCGAGAAGGCGCTTTCCCTCAAGATTCTGCTCTGGGCATTTTGGGGCACTCAGAAGGATAACAACATCAGGGTTTCAGCCCTTTCTGCCTCGGAGCAGACCCAATGTGGCAGTGCAGAGGTGCTGTAAATCTAGAACAAAACAGCTCCTTGGATGGACCGGGTTGTCCGAATAGCGAAAGGCCAGAACAGCCTGCTGCTTTAGAGAACTGCCGGAGAGGAACGTAAACTGTTAGACCCTAAACAGTGTTTATACAGCAACTTACTGTGGTGTTGGCCAACCAAGGAATGAACCGAGGATTCCCAGAGCTGACATGGCCCAAATTGCTACAGCTTAAACTAAAGAGGGAGGCTTATTAGGGGAGAACAGCAGTCGACTCACATTTCCAGTGGATCAGGCAGCCAACAGAAGACACTGGCCAGCGGGTTACTCTTCCATCAGCAGAGCAGAGAGAAAGAAGAGACCTGTTTCTGAGCAATAGCTGGGGAAAGTGTTTCATGACGGAAGTTTGTGATTCATATTCTCCGTGCCCAAAGCCAGAGGCCTCCTGGCATCCTTTCTATCTCAGGGACAAAGCTGCTCAAATTATTCACTGTGAATACGTTAATTGATAAATGTAGCCATTTTCAATCATGCACTGATCCCGATTTCTAGGCCTCCTGGCAGAGGTGATATGTAACTGTGGAAACTGGGGGAGCACAACTTGGGGGAGTGTGTGCCTCCCTGATATGTTGCCCCAGCCTAAATCTCAGTAGATGGTCTGCAGAGCAGAGACTGGGATACGCCCCACGTAGCAGGGTTTGGGGTGGGAGCTCATAATAGGATATTTCTCCTTGCTGCCGGGCAGCTCAGCTAGAGGTGTCTCAAGAAATCAGGGGAGGGGTGCACACCATATAGCACAGAGCGCCTTCCACATGTCACTTCTGCCTCCTGATGCTTTAGCTGTAATGGCTTGGCTGCCCCAGCATCAAGCAGAAGCTCTGAGCTGCAGTTGAGCCCTTAGAAGCTACTCTAGCCAAAAACATGGTCTCTATCATCCTGTTTCAAGGGCGTAAGTGGTCATCACTACCTCTAGAAGAATTCTTCCCACAATGCTGTAGCACAATTAGGGGCTTACAGGTGTGGCTGGGTTTCTGCAAAGCCCTTGGCTCCTATCACTGTTGGAAGCAGGATACCAAGTGGATGGGCCATCAGTCTGTTCTGATATGGCCATTCCTATAGTGTGTTCCTTTGTACTATGTTCTGTGCCCAGAAAGCAGATGCTCACAGTAGCCCAGGTTCACAGCAGAGAAACAACTGTGTTGAGATGGACAGGAGACCATAGGACGGGGCTACAGTGGATCCCCTCCTGGAAGAATCTTCTTGATGGAAGTAGGCTTTATTTGGAGCTTGATCTCCAGGTAATGGCAGGGGAATTACACGCTAATTACTTAGCACATTGATATGTTACCATAAACAGACCATAATTTCTGCCCCTTGTGCATGTGGCATAATTGCACCTGGAGATCCACTGCACAATGATCTGTAAGGAAGCTAGAAGCTGAAAAGACTCATTAGGTCTTCAAGTCCATCCCTGCCAATGCAGGATTGTCCACTTCAATGTATTCAAGGGTAGTGCACAGACATTAAGTGTTCCAGGCAATGTGGGTCCCCTTCCTTCCCTAGGGAGACTGTTCTGTAGTCTAACCGATGGAACTATTAGGAACTTTTAAAAAAATAAATAAATTCCCATCCTAAATTTTCCTCTGCTTTATTTCATCTTGTAGTACCTTGCTAGACTCTATGGCTGAGCTCAGAGAATTCCTCTCCCACTGTAGCAGGTACATGCATCAGATATTGTACATAGCTATCAGGGTCTTTCCTTAGAGAAGTTCTACAGGTATGGTTACCTTCAGTTTTCACTCTTCCCTGCCAGCCTTAAATCACTGTTGCTCTTCTTTGGGTTCCTTCAAGATCTAGCTATCTATGCCATGGTCTGAGTGTCTCACTTAATGACCTGCATAATGCTTGCTCACCAAGATAGGTCATTACTTCAAATCCCAGATTATGGATTGAGTTCTGGATCCCGATTTGGAACGCTCAGGCGATGTCTAATCTGGGGTTCTGATTCTCACCGTTTTAAAGACAGAAGGCAGCCATGTGCAAAATGTGTGTCTGGCACAAGAGTTAGATTTCAAACATCCCATAAAAAAAACTGGTTTCTTGGCTTGGTCTCCTACCTTCTCCAGCCGCCATTAGGGAGCCAGCAACACATGATTTATTTTAATCTTACTATTTAATGAACAGACCCCTGCAGAGTGTGATAGCAGCAAATACACATTGGTCTGGAGCAAAGTGTTAGCCAAAGGTGCTTCTTGGTGGTATATTGCTGCAATATCTGTATCTAACTTTTGATCTTTACTCCCTTCTATTTTTGTCTCTACTTGTCATATTGGTGTTTTCATTTAAATTACAGCAGACTCTTCAGGGCACACACTATATCCGGTTTATTTGTCTAGAATGTACCTAGAGATCTGTGGGTGCTATATACATGAATGATAAGATAATGTAAAAGGACAAAAAAACCCACCTAGCTCTGGATTTAATAGTCCCCCTCTCCGCCTTATGCTGGTGTGGAAGCGATTGCCCTTATGTGAAGAACACCACTGTATTTATGAAGACGTGTATTGTACTGTAAAGCTAGTTCCATATGTTGTGCCTAATAAAATCTTCATTCTTGCCGGAAAGCTACTAAGTGTATTTGATTGTCTGCCGGAAGCTGTAAGTGACCCAAACTTTTCAAGTCAAGAATGGCTAGAATAATAAATATATGTAGTGAGATGTGGTGGCACTATGAATAATCAGAGGACTGGAAGGAACCTTGAGAGGTCATCCATTTCAGTCCCCTGTGCAGGGCCAGATTACAGCAAGGGCTGAAGCCCCAGGCCCTGGCCTAAAGGGTTCCCCCCCCCCCCCAGGATCCATCCCTTAAAACCTCTGATCCAGTCCTCCCCATCCTCCTGAGTGTTGGCGGAGCTTGAAAGAGTGCTGAGAATGCTTCTACCTGGCCAGCGCTAGAAGGCAGAGAGGGGTGGGGAGGAGCTCTGGGGACAGAGGCTGGATTCTACTATCCCACCCCACCCCTGGGCCAGCTGGTCTGCCCCTGCGGGGCACCTGTTTGCTCTGCCTGGGAGCTGGAGCCAACTGGCACGAGACAGAGCCTTCCAGGGCCCATGACCCTGGGGGAGCTGCACTGAGTGCCCGCCAGCCCCCGACCCTGGAGACAGACTGGCCAGAGCAGCAGGGGAGTACCCTCGGGCCCCAGGGCCTCCCCCAACGATGGCCCACCCACAGGCCACCATGCTGGTGGGCTGGGACCCCACAGTGAGGGGCAGCCTAGGGCCCCCATGCTGGTTAATCTGGCCTTGCCTCTGTGTGGAAGCAGGACAAAGTAACTTTAGATCAGTGGTTTTCAAACTTAGGGTCAGGATCCAGTAGTGGGTCTCAGACCTCAGGCACTGGGTCGCAACACCTCTGCTGTCACCACCAAAAGACTGTAAAGAATTGGTCAAATATGTCATTGTTGGGTCATGGACATAAATTATATTTTTCAACTGGGTCCTGAGGGAAAAAAGTTTGAAAATCACTGCCTTAGATCATCCCTTACAGGTGTTTGTCCAATCTGTTCTCAATAACCTCCGATGCTGGTGATGGACAACCTCCCTTGGAAGCGTATTCCACAGCTGAACTACCCTTACAGTTAAAAAGCTTTTCGTAATATCTAACCTAAATCTCCCTTACTGCAGAGTAAGCCCATTCATTTTGGGCCTGGCCTCAATGGCCCTGGAGAATAATTGATCACCATCCTCTTTATAAACAGCCCTTAACGTATCTGAAGATTGATATCAGCTCCCCACGCAGTCCCCTTTTCCTCAAGACAAAAAAAAAAAAAAAAGTATTTTTTTTAAACCTTTCCTCAGAGATCATTTTCTAAACCTTTTATCATTTTTTGTTGCTCTCTGGACTCTCTTTAATTTATCCAGATTTTTCCTGAAATGTGGTGCTCAGAATTGGACATGGTCCTCCAGCTGAGGCCTCACCAGAATTGAGTAGAGCAGGAAAATTATTGCCTGTTTCTTACATACAACACTCCTGTCAATACACCTCAGAACAATATTAGCCTTTTTCACAACTGCTCCACATGGTTGACTCATTCAGTTTGCCAGATCCTTTACTGTGGTACTTCCATGTCTCTTATTCCCCATTTTGTAGGCATGGGCACTTGATTTTTTTCTCTCTCAAGTGTAGTATTTGGCACTTTAGCGATTTTTCACATTGTTGATTCCAGACCAATTCTCTAATTTGTAAAGGTCATTCTAAACTTTAAATTCTTTCCTCTAAAGTGATTTCAATTTCTCCCAACTTGCAAATAATATAAGCATACTCTCCCCTGTATTGTGAAAGTCATTAATGAAAGTATTGACCATCATCAGATCTTGGACTAGCCCCCCTGGGATCTACTTCAGGTGCCCTCCCAGTTTAAACAGCAAACCTTCAATAACCACTCTTCGAGTTCTTGTGCTAAAGGGGTAGCTGAGTTAGTCTAGTTCAGCAAAACAAATAAGGAGTCCTGGGACACTTTTAAAGATGAACAAATTTATTTTTTGCATGAGCTTTCATGGGCAAAATCCCACTTTGTCAGATGCCAGAAGTTGACAAAGTAGGATTTCACCCACAAAAGCTCATGCAATAAGTACATTTGTTCATCTTTAAAAGTGCCCCAGGACACCTTGTTTGTTTTACTCTTCAAGTGTGGTCTATCAGTGAGTTCTGCACCACCTTATCATAATTTCACTTAGACCACATTTCCTTAGCTTGCTTCTGAGACTATCACGTGGGACTGGATGAAAAGCCTGACTGAAATCAAGATCAACACATGGATGGCTCTCTTTCTTATCCACTAGGCCACTACGGCTTTCAAAGAAAGAAACTAGTTGGGTGTGCAATTTGTTCTTGACAAATCCATGCTGGCTGCTCCTTCTAGCCCTATTATCCTCTAGGGCAGTAGTTCCCATGTTGTGGCCTGGGGCCAAAAAGTGACCTGTATGGGCTTTCCTGAGTCTTGACTCCCAGTGGCTTGAATTAGCCACTGTGCCCCAACCCCTCACAGCCCTTGGGGAACTCTCTATCCATTTCCTAGCAGTCAGGTGTCCAGTTCAGAAAAGATTTGATCACAAAAGTTATGGTTAATGCCTGCACTGGCTGCAAGGCAAAGAATTGCCGGAACAAGTCAGGGAGGACAGGCACTCTAAGGTCATTAGATTGTAGGCACTTTGGGGCAGAGACCATCTTTTAATTGTATGGATGTGTTTGGGTGTAGAGTGCCCAGCACGAGGGGGCCCTGGAAGCTGACTAGGGTCTCTTACTATTATGGTTTGAATTGCAGTAGCAGCAATACAGCAGAGCTGGCCAGTCAGGGCAGAGACATCAGCAAAGCAGGCCCAGGGAGCTCATTTGGCCATTGGTTCGCACGGTCTACCTCCCGTGGGCCGCTGTTCCAATTCTTGCTGGTATCCATCTAGCACTTTTCACCAACCTGCAATTTCTGAGAGGGACAGTGCAACATTGACATTTCAGCCTTGCCGTCACATTGGCAGAAAACCCCAGGGGCCTGCCCAGCCATCTGCCTGCCACGGCCCACTCGAGCTGGACAGTGATGAGCGTACGGTAGTTACTGGGAATGCTGAACAGCCAACACACTGAAACCACCCTTCAGGTGTGAAATTTGCCACAGTGATGCTTAAAGATTAAAAGAAGCCACAAGCATGTGTATTTCCTGCATCCCCCAGAGCAGGTAAAGAATTTATGGTAGTGACAGCATGCTCGGAAACGATTGCGGGAGGAAATCCCCTTCCCCCACTATTGCTTGTCCTGTTCCTTGCTCCCCGAACCACCGTGGCTGGCGATTGGTTCCCTGCCTCTATCTCCTGCTTCCTGGGGTGTCTCAGGGCTAGGATCCCAGGTGGCTCTTAACCCAGCTCTGGGTTCCCAAGGCCGGGTCTCCTCACAGGAACCCAGGGCTGATGTTTGCTGTTAAGAAATGAGTAACGCTTCCTGTTTGTTGTCACATGAGGTGGAGGCCAGACTCGGAGAAGGGATGAATGGGGGCATACACTGCTGGCCAGGCAGAAGGGGCGGAAGGGTGGTTTGACAGCAGGAAAAGCAAAAAGGAGAGGGCGAGAAGGTGATAGATAAGACTGGCTCTGCCCCACACCTTCCTTTGTCTCTCATCTTCTCAGAACCACTTCCCCGATGCAGCTCTGCCCAGCTGCCTCTTCAGAGTGATAGAGCACCTGATCCCTCCGAAGCATGGGAAAGAGATGGCATAAGAAGAATTCTCACCCTCTTCCCCCATTTGTATAACCATTGTGTGCCCCAGTCCCAGGCCCCATGCCAGGGGCACGCTTCCTTCTAGTGGCCTGCGGGGAAGAGGGGCAGGGTGGGAAGGAGGTAAAGCCATGATACTGCTCACCCTCCACGTTGCATCCAGTCAACTGCAAGGTGGGCATGCTGCACTGTCACATTTTAGTATTTAAACTTCTAGCATTTTGTACACCAACTCTTACAAAACTCATCACTATCTAGTTGTCTGCCTTCATGTGATGTAATTGAACGGGGTTCTTTTGTGTTAGACTGTTTCTCTTCAGTGCCTACCTGTACCTTATCCTCTCTACTAGGCTATAGAGAATCCCATTAAAAGATCCACCCCAAAGGGTCATCTCTGGACCATGCACTCCTCTGCCCTTAGTTTAAAAACTCCTCTATGGCCTTTTTAATTTTACATGCCAACAATCTGGTTCATTTCAGTTCAGATGGAACCCATCCTTTCCGTATAGATCCCTCCTCCCTAAAAAGTTCCCCAGTTCCTAATCTAAAAATTTCCTCTCTACATTAAATCTCATCCACGCACTGACCCCATGCAGTTCTGTCCAACTGGCCCGGCCAACAGAACTGGAAGCATTTCAGAGAATGTAATTATGGATGCCCTGTACTTCAGTCTCTTACCTTGCAGCCTCAGCGTGGCCTCCTGGCTATCTCTCCTATCTTTTCCTATGCCATTTGTACCTACATGTACCACTGTGCATAAGTCTAATTGAGAGATCTGCAACTTTCACACCCAGCAGGCAATTCACCATGTTTTTCTTCTGCTCATTGAACTCAACTCTAGATTTCTAATAATCACAACGTAATAACTTCTATGACATCATCTAGAAGGAGGGTCCCAACTGTGGGATAATTTCCCTCCACTCCAGCTTGATGCTCCCCTTCCCTGAGTCTTTCATCCTCCTCACCAACACAGAGGCTGTTGGATCAAGGGTGGGACAGATCTACAGAGTCCTGAAAGTCTCTTCAGTGTACCCCTGTTTCACTTAGGTCTTCCAGTTCAGCTACTCTGGTCTCAAGAGCCCATGCTCAGTACACATATATTAGGGGGGATTGGCTTAAGTTTAAAGTATATTTGTTTGATGTATCTGGCTTTCACTCCCCCTAGCAAAACTCCCATTTGCTGTTTCCGTTTGCTAGCACCGCTAGTCACACACCAGCTAGATTTTTAATCTCCTGTTTCCCTGCTCAAGGGATTAAGGATCAAAGGAAGGCAGGATAAAGTCTAGTTAGTAAACTCTCTGCATAGCCTAGCAGGCCACTTGGCTCTGCACCCCTTCCCTCCCACAAATAGACCACATTATAAACTTCAAGCTAGCAAGCTTGTGTTATCCGGTCAGGCCCTTAAAAGTTACAGCAATTCTCACTCAGACTATCGTCTCCATGATTCCCTACAGCAACAATCACTTCACGGCATCTTCCCGAAACTTACAGCACTTCAGAGAGATATTTTCCGTGATAAATTTGGCTTTTTAGTCTATCCTCCTACTCTTCCCTCTTTAAATTAAATTCTAGATTAAGATCAATTATTGTATTAACAACTCTAGACGATTAAGTTTGCATGTCAGCTCGCTCAGAAAGGTTACATCCCAGAGTTTTGGGTAGAGCTGGGTGAAATTTTTCAGACAAGACATTTTTCCCCCCACTGAAAAAATGAAGGTTTGGATCACCTGAAACATTTAATAAATTTGTATTGAGTTTGCCAAATTGTTTGGCTTGAAACAAATCTAAAAAAGACAAAAAAACCTGAACACTTTTGTTCTGATATTTTCAAAATGTTTTGTTTCAGTTTTTCAATGCAAATGACCTGTTAGAATTTACTTCAATTTCAAAAAAAAAAAAAAAAAAAAAAAAAAAAAAAAAGGAGAGAGTGTTTAAAAAAACCCTTAGAAACAGAATCTTTTTTCCATTTGGCCACCGAACTGAAAAACTGATTATTTACACATCTCTAGTTCCAACTGAGAGCAAATTCTGTAGCTAATTTATTTAACTCAGTTTCAGTCTCCCACACTTTTAAATAAAATGGCTACAGGCTTATAACTCAGTATGTTATATAATAAAGTAATCATACAAGAGGTAATCAACAAGGGACTGTTCTGACAGCGGGTCGCAAATAAAATATATAGCACCACCCGAGCTAAATGGTTGTAGGGGAAGATTTTCTGCTTCTGGAGAAAAAGGTGAGAGAGTTTGTGTATGCAGAGGATGTGGAGATGGTGACGGTGTGTCTGGGGAGTAGTCGGGGGACATGCAGAGTGTGAGTGGGTGTACACTTGCTAGTGACAGATAAACATCAGAGGGCTCAATCCAGTTCCGAGTTGGTGCTGTAGTGTGAATTCTGGATGCTGGTTCAAACTCCCACAATCAGTTGGGTTTGGAAATCTGGGCAGGAAATATCATAGCAAGGATTTTACAACAAAACCTTTTCTGGTCCCACTTTATCAGGGTTGATATTACAGTGTGGATTAAATCCCTCTGTGCATGCCCAGATTTTAAAATCACTAGTCACATTTGAAAATATCAGCTCATGAATCAGCAGCAGGTTTACAATGCCAACTTTTAGGGCAAAGATGGAATTTTAATGAAAAACAGAATTCAAGCAGGGCAATAATTTAGGAGAAAGCAGCCCTTTGGAAATGGTGCCTCTGAAATTAAGAATTTAATTTTCACCTTTCTCCACAGCTCCTTCAGATGGCTTAATCTGATAAGATTTAAAAAATAAATAAATAATCTGTTAGCATTTTCATCATAACATCTGGGAGTTGGAAGATCTGGCTCCCATTCCTGATTCAGTTATTGATAGGCTGGCCAGGTGTCCTCAGTTTCTGGGGCAGTTCCTGATTCAGGTGCTCTGTCTCTGGAAATGTCCCCAATGGGCTTTGTCACCAAAGAGCAGTTTAAAATTGAAATAAATAACTGTAACAAGTAATAACATGTAACCCTCTGCCCTACACTTCAGATTTGGCTTATATTCAGGGCCATCCCTAGAGGGTGCAGGGCCCATCACATTGTGCACCCCCCACACCTTAGCATTTTTATATAGGTGAAATCTGGGAATGTCCATTTCATTGCGTCAGCTCCGGGACCAGGCAAGCCACTAAATTCTCCACCTGGCTTTCTAGGCACGAAGGGGGCTGCCACCAAGGGAAAAAATCTACAGGTGGCTGTCAGGAAATGGGCAGCTGCTGCCCTTCTAAACTGAGGCAGAGGATGCTGCCACACCCGGCTGGGACCTGGGATGCAGGCAAACCACAGGCGGCTGCTGCTCATCTTCAAGCCAGGACATGGGAAGCTGCTGTCTGGCTCCATGCAGGGGTGTGGGAGGCTGTCCCTCGCTTGTGGCTGCAAGTCAGTGTGTGGGTGGCTGCCACCCAGCTCCAAGCCCAGCTTGCAGGGTGCTTAAAGTCCTTCAATCATGATTTAAGGAGGTAAATAACTCATAGGTTGGTGGCCTATTGCAGGAGTGGGTGGGTGAGGTCTTGAGGCCTGCATTTTGCAGGAGGTCAGACTAGATGATCATACTGATCCCTTCAAACCTTAAAGTCTATGAGTCTAAAAGGCTGCCGCCCGCCTCCCTGCTGGGAGCTGGGACTACAGGGGATGTGGGTGGCTCATGCCCTGTGACCCCGGACTGGGAAATCAGATGTTCTCAGAAATCATTCCAAAAATCTGGTCAGCCTACTCATTGATTTACAGAGTGACCCTGGCCCACACACTTCCCATCTCTGGTTCCTCTCTCACCCTTGATCTGTCTTGTCTCGTTTGGGCGAGTCTGCCCTACGAGACAGAGTGTGATTCTCCTGCTCATGCGAGCTCTCACAGAGGAGGCATGAGCATAAGGAACAGTGTAGACACTGTAGCACAGGCAGATAGCAGAGGTTACAAGAATATCCTGCTTCTGACAGGTACATTGAAGCTCACCCAAGTGTTATATAGGATCTTAAAGGGAAAGGTCACTATCACACAGTCAATAAGGGGGGAGGGGGGCAGAGAGAGACACCTTAGATTGAATTACAAGGAGTTGCTCTGTCTCCATGACCAGACAGTGAACTTGGAATACAAGGGTCAGGCAAAAAGACACCCCTTTATCCTGCACTTGGCAAATAGGTGATCAAACATTTGAAAACAGGACCTCAACCATGGCTTAGTTAACACTGCAAAGGCCATTTCAGGTGAGCTAAGCGAATGAAGATTGGAGGTTAGCCTGCTAAATTTAGTCTCTAGGAATAATGTTACCATTTTCTTTTACAGGCAACTCTTCTGTTTCCATTTGCCCCAGCCACCTTCACTTCAGTCATAACCTTTGATAATAAACGCATGATGGTTTTCATTATCCCCATCAGCGCTGTGCTGCTAAGGAACGTGTTGATCTTGGGTTGGAACATTCACGTTGGGGTGTACGTTGTTCTTTTGGGAACAGCAACTCTGGTATCACTGTGAGTGGTCGGTGGATGAGGGGCAGGACACCACAGGGGAACTCTTCCAAGAGGCTCAGGGATTGGGGTGCACCTATGTTAATGTGTGAGGCAAAGTGAGGGCTGGTCTAGCCCAGAGCAGAGCGTTTGGATGACTAACCGGGACGTGTCAGGGACTGGAAGATCTCCCTCATGCTGGAGATGGTGTGCATGTGTGGGGGGAGACAAAAATGACTTGCCATTCCAGGCACCCTGAGAACCATCACAGTGGCATAGTGGTGGGTGGATTTACACCCAGTTTGCTGGTTAGCTAAGGATCACACTCCAGGCACTGGTAAGAGACTGTAAGAGAAGGGCAAGTGAGATTTGGAACAGACAAAAGAAAGTTTCAGGTTGTTATTTTCTGTTTGTTTCAGGTAACGAAAATAGAACAAGAGTATGTGGAAGGTGTATAGAGCAGTAAAGGCAGGATGAGCTTAAAAAAACCCCCCAAAAACGAAAACACACTGAGCTCACCGAAAGCTGTTAGAGTAGTTCCAGAGGGGTAGCCGTGTTAGTCTGTATATAGGAAACACACAAACACACCCACAGACACCCAGAAGTCCTGTGGCACATTAAAGACTAAAATTTCTTCAGGCATAAGGTTTTGTGGGCTGCTTGCACCTGATGAAGTGTGTTGCAGATCACAAAAGCTTATGCCTGAAGAAATTTTAGTCCTTAAGGCTATGTCTACACTTGCTAAAATTAGTTTGAACTAACTAATTTGAACTAATTTTAGTTAGTTCGAATTAACTTAATTCGAACTAGCATAGCCCCACTGGAATGTTAGTTCAAACTAAGCGAGCACTTGAGCACTAAGAAATTAGTTCCAATTAACATGGCCATGTTGGTTAATTCAAACTAGTTAGTTTGAATTAACCCCTTAGTTTGAATACCCTATTTGAATTTATTAGTTCGAATTAAGGAAGCCCTTAATTTGAACTAACTAAAGCCTAGTGTAGCCATGGCTTTAGTTAGTTCGAATTAAGCCTCCTTAATCCGAACTAATTTGCCAGTGTAGACATAGCCTAAGGTGTCACAGGCCTTTAGCTGTTTTTAGTTAGAAGAGTAGTATTGCTAAACCCAAACATACAAAAATAACGAGTCATGCTTCCCCAAATTCATGAGATGATGGGAAAAGGATCTGGTGTTTTTATTTGCCTTCAGGGTGCACATTTTGAGGCTGCATCTAGAGCTGTGAGAGCTAGAGACTACATTCTTAAAGAAAAGGCCAGGCTGAACTCACCACACAGCTGGGGCTTCAGGTGAAACAGGACAGCTGGAGACACAGGAATTGCTGTGTGCTCAGTGAGGTCTGGTCAGAGGAAATTAGAGCAGATGGTCATACTGCACCCAGATGCCATGAGATAGGATGGGTTGCTGTTCCAAACCAGGGCCAGAACGAGTCCCTTTTCTCCAACAAGGTATGCAGGAAAAAACACACTGATGATCCAGCAGTAATGCAGGTTGGAGGGCCAGAGCTGGGGAGAGTGCAATGGGGTGGTGAGACAGATGGAGCAGCAGGTCAGGCAGCAGAGTGAAAAGGCAGATCTTGAGCAGGCCAGAACACATACACGTAGCTCGAACAGGAGGAGAGGGTCAAGTCATGCCCATGAGATGCAGGAGGAAGGATGTAAGTCATGCCAGATTGAGCAGGCCAACCAATGTGGGGATGATGGACACTATCCTCACACCTGTGGCCTGAGTCAACACGGACAAAAACAGGTCATTCAGGGATTCGGACTATGCAAAAGTGGCAATTATATCTCCTGATGTGTTATTTTCAGCAATGATGGAACAAAGTTAAACCCTGACATTTCAGGTGCAAGCCTATCATGGCCTGACTCGCCAATTGTGATCTATCCTCACCGGGAAAACAGAGCCAGCATGAAGTGTGTCATGACACCACAAAGAAGTAGTCAAATTCCAAAGGGGTAGTAAGACATTGGTATAGTTAGGAAATGATGGGGACCAGAGCAAGAAAGGCTGCTGGCTGTAGGGAGACCCTGGAATTGCTAAAACATGTAGGACAGAATGCTGCTGGGTGCAAGGGTGCGTGTCAGAGCTCCCCTAGAATGGAGGAGCACTTGGGTGGCAACAAATTCATGCTCCCTGGTGAAGGGTGGAGAAAGCCTGGAAGGGTGGGAAGCAACCACTTGGAAAAAGGCAGATGTTAAGGAGAGGGAAAAGGTGTTCCTTACTTATCCTCTGAGATGCTGAGGGGGACGGGGAAGGACACACACCTCACCTGTCTCCCAAGGGACAATGAATATGGGCAGGAACCTGGAGCTATTTCAGTACGAACACTGGACTCCGCTCTGTCTCCACCACCACCGCTAGTGCTACTGCACTTGCTCTAGCTGGGCGAGTGTGAGTTCATGTGCTCAGACAGGAGACTCACAGCCCTCCCTCCTAGTGCAGATGTAGCCTTACACTGCAAGTTCTTTGGGGGCAGGGATCGTTTCATCCTGTGAGTGTCGAGCGCCCGTCTGAAATGATTGCATGGCACCAGCAAGGGAGGTGGCCTCTGGGAGGCCCTGGACGAGCTGCTGTGTTCATAACTCCTTGTAGTCCCCATTATCACCTCCCCTATCGGAAGCCCTAGCGCATGTAGGAAATGGAGGCCGAGGTTACACCAAGGCCCAGCACCCAAACCACACAGAAGTTGTCTCATGGCTGACCCGCTCTTCTCATTTCTTTGCTTCCTGTAAACAATCTCTCATGATACCTCCCATCCCTCAGCTTCTTACTGGATGCTGTGCGGCGGTTAGATGGAATCTGCCTGTTATCTCTGGCAGCATCTTTCACAGGTCCCCAGCGTCGTTCATGTTCTCTTTGACATTATCACACACTTGACCCAAGGTTTCTTAATAAGTGTGAGCCCCAGACGGGTGGATCCCGTTACAATCTAAGTTTCCCATGACATGCCTGAAGCACAGTTCTATTCTGCAGTGTAGACAGGAAGCAACCAAAAGAAACCTCATGAGGTTCAACAAGGACAAGTGCAAAGTCCTGCACTTAGGACGGAAAAATCCCATGCACTGCTACAGGCTGGGGACTGATCGGCTAAGTAGCAGCACTGTAGAAAAGGACCTGGGGGTTATGGTGGACGGGAAGCTGGATATGAGTCAACAGTGTGCTCTTGTTGCCAAAAAGGCCAATGGCATATTGGGCTGCATCAGTAGGAGTGTTGCCAGCAGATCGAGGGATGTGATTATTCCCCTCTGTTCGGCAGTGGTGAGGCCACATCTGGAATAATGTGTCCAGTTTTGGGCTCCGCACTACAGGAAGGATGTTGACAAAATAGAGAGTCCAGCAGAAGGCAACAAAAATGATTAGGGGGCTGGGACACATGACTTACGAGGAGAGACTGAAGGAACTAAGCTTATTTAATCTGCAGAAGAGAAGACTGAGGGGGAATTTGTTAGCAACCTTCAACTACTTGAAGGGGTGCTCCAAAGAGGAGGGAGCTAGGCTGTTCTCAGTAGTAATAGAGGACAGAACAAGGAGCAATGTTTCAAGTTGCAGCTGGGGAAGTCGAGGTTGGATATTAGGAAAAACTTTCTCACTAGGAGGAGGATGAAGCATTGGAATGGGTTACCTAGGAAGGTGGTGGAATCACCGTCTTTGGACACATTTAAGGCATGGTTAGACAAAACCCTGGCTGGGATGATTTAGTGGGAGTGGTCCTACTTTTAGGAGGGGATTGGACTAGATGACCTCATGAGGTCCCTTCCAACCCTATGATTCTAATCTGAGGCATGACCAAGGATGTATGACCGTGAACCCCATTGTGGTGGGTGAAGACGACACACAGGCTATGTCTACACTTGTAATTTTAAGTCAACTTAGTGAGTCTACACTTAAAATTAAAGTCGCCTTAAAGGGGAACTTACAAAGTCGACCTAGAGCGTCCGCACTGGATGCCTAGGTCAACTTCTAGAGGCTTAGGGGGACCTAGGGCAGGTCCATGGGGGCATCCCTTGCCCAATGCCAGGGGGCTCAGCCTTTGCCCCATTGTACATAGGTGCAAAGGGGGTCAGGGACCCTGGCAGGGCATAGGGAAAGGGTGGGCAGGGCTCTGCCCTGCCCTGTGTGGGGGGCATCTCAGGCTCCCCGTGCCCCCCTGGCAGGGAGGGTATTGGTGTAGTCCTGGGGTAGCCCTAAGTCAACTTAGGGCTACCCCATGTGTACACTGGCTTAAGTCGACTCTAGGAAGTCAACTTAAGCACTAAGTTGAATTTAAAGGAGGTTTAATAAAGTCAACTTAATTTTAATTAAGTCAACTTAAGCAAACTGTAGTGTAGACACAGGGTAAATTAAGTCGACTTAAGCAAGCTTAAGTCGACTTAATTTACAAGTGTAGATGCAGCCACAGTGAGCTAGCTCTTTGGGCCAGTGGCCCAGTTTCAAGAGACAAACCAGGCAAAGGATGAGTGGAAACGGATGCAAAGTGACTCCCCCAAGGTCACATAGCAGGTTGATTCCAGAGTTAAACTCGGGTCCTATGACTCGTATGCTAGTACTCTATTCACTAGACCACACTGTCTTCAATGGATCTAAACAAGGTTGGCCCTGTCTGCAGAGACGGCTTTTGCCTGCTTCACCTATCCTAAATGACTAGGGCCCCGAGCAGAAAGGGTCCCCATCGCTTGCATTCCTTACCCCAAAAGCCACATCTGCCTCGGTCAGCAGCAGAAGGAGGAACTGGCTCAGGGAGCTGGGGTCACATGGGGGAGCTGGGGCCAGAGGGGGTACTGGGGTGACAAGGGAGGCTGGGGACAAGGGAAAAACAGGGCCACAGAGGGATCCCCGTAGGCCTATAGGGGGACCTGCAATGGGCCTTCGCCTAGGGCCCTCTTCCCCCCAATAGCCAAAGGCCACCTCTTCCTGTCTGTAGTGAACTAGCAACACTGATTCAACATGTCAGGGGATAACTCTGTTGTAATCAGATCCAGCAACATGCTTATTTCTACAATACAGATGGATCCTAAAGTTGCTTCAGTTAGGTCTCATTTACCCTGAGACATCCCTGACATGGTTAGGAGCCATCCATGCAGTAAATATATTTTAAATCATCTCCAGTGTGGATGGGAAGCTTGCCCCATGACCATGTTAGGAAGCAGAGTTTTAGACTATGTCAAAATCTCTAGCTGAGGATCTCATTTTATCTATGTCAGCTAGAAGAGTCAGAGGGGCTATGTCTAAGTGGGTTAATATATAGCACAAGAGCTGGCTGACATTTGAAATATCTGTTCAACAGGAATTTGCAACATTTCAAAATTTCCCACAAAACAAAATAAAAGTCATTTGGGGTTGATAAAAGTGTTTCATTTCAACATAATGAAAAAAGGTTCATTTTGATTTAGGCTCTTATTTTATAATCACACAATTCATCAAAATCTTATTCAATTTTTACCCAAAAACAAAATTTGAAGTTGACATGTTCCTATGAAATGCTTTGATTGTGATGAAACAGCATTTTCCAAAGTATTAACAAATTTTCCATGAGCTCTAGATAAAATTATTCTCATATATATCCTGTCCAACTGGGCTAAAACCTTGATAGTACTAAACAAGATGGACTACGTTCGAGGATAGCACAGCTCCAGTCCAGTGTGGAAATCTACAGGAATTCCATCCATAGTAACTCAGCTGATAGGTAACATTTGCGCTAATGGCTTTGATCAATTCATAGTGACAGGCCCTTAAGTATCCTGTCTGTTTCCCACAGTTCTTCCAGAGACATAAAACTCTGCTTACACTTATAAAACATCAATTTAACTACAGTTATAAAACAAACTTGCAACCTAACATGTTTTCTTCTTTGTATGAAGTGGGAACAGTTGCCCTAATTATGCTAAGGAACTATATTGGCAGTTAACTGGGCTTAAAAGTTGAAACGGGGCTCACTCAGATGGTTATTTTCACACCTGTGTGGGCCTAGCAAATGACGCTGTTCCTTTAAGAGCAGGGCAGGCTGGGAACCCTCCTCAGAATATAACAGAAGGGAGGGAGAAGAGAATGTAGCCTAGGCCCTGCTGCAGGTACTACAATAAAGATGAACAACTAAGACGAGCTGACTGAAAAAAAAATAAATTAAAAAAAAAAATCAAATTTTCCACTGGGATGGAAATTCTACAACATTTTGTTAGGCCCCAAAAATCAGGACAGGGGCAAAAAAAGTCTCAATTTTCTGCAAAACAAATCATTCTGTGAATCCACTTCAACCTTATCAAAATATTTCATGTCAGCTTATTTTGACTATTAAAAAAGGGTAACAAATGAAACATTCCCATGATTTCTTGTTGACATATGCAACAAAATGGGCATGCTCCCATGATGCAAGAGTGGATCAGCATTTGCCAGAGGAAACTGTTCTAGCAGACAATTTTTAACCAGCTCTGCTATTAATAGTGTCCAGTCCAAAAGCATTGGTTGTACTTCATCTTTCTTTTTGTTGCTCATGAACTAGGATTTGGCCTTTCATCCAGTCAATTCATAGGCTCTGGCATTCAAGTCTCAGAGGCTATGTCTACACTTGACAAGTTAGATGGACTTTATGAAGTCGACTTAAAGTGGACCTTATTAAGTTGACTTAACAAAAGTCAACTTAACTTTTCAAGTGTAGACGTGGCCCCTTTTTGGCCTTATTAAGTCGACTTAACATTTTAAGTGGACTTAAAAAGGTCCAACTAGGCACTACTCCGCATCTCCACAGGCTTAAGTTGACTGAATAAAGTCAATTTAAGCGCTAGTTCAAATTAAAACGAGGTGTTAATTCGAACTAACTTTTCCTTAATTCGATTTAAGGCGCAGCTTAAGTCAAATTAAGGAAGGCCCAGTGTAGACAGAGTAAATTAAATCGATTTAAGCCTCCTTAAAGCGACAATTTCCAAGTGTAGATGCACCCAGAGATTGCTCCAACTCCTACCCAAAGGAGGGTAGCGTTGTATGAAGATCAGCTGCACCCCTGATTCAAAGGAAGTTACTCCTCTTGTTCATTTTTTCAGACGTAGGCCTCTGCCAAAACAGCACTGTAAATCCCTGGATGGAATCCGTCTTTTACAGTAGTATAAATCTAGAGCAACTCCACTGAAGGGAACAGAGCTGCACTGAATTCATATCAGTGTAGCTGATAGCAGAATTCATCCTTCCTTCCAGCCTTGTTTTGCGATTTTTGAACCACAGTTCCTGTCACTGAGAATACTGATTAGTAATGTAAATTCACTGACATTTCAGCTGACTGTTTGTTTGTTTTGTGGTGGTGGTGGGGATTTTGTAACTAGCCCGCCCTCCTTTATTTGGGTGCCACAGTAGGTGTATGTCTACCGCTTATCTTCACTGTAACTGTGAAATCCAAGTGGTTACACAGAAACTTTAGGCAATGCAGTAATTCAGCTGTTTTTCCTCCGTTGCTGCGTATCCTCCTCTCCCCACCATCAGGGGAGTTTAGTGAGGCAGTCTAGTACTAGACCCACTGATGTGGGCTGGGGGCTGCTGATTCACGACAGTTTGGGGTTAAGCCCACTACTGGGCCTGTGGTCAGGCTTGGTGTGGGATTTCAGTGGAACCACCAAGACTGGCAACCTGGTCCTGAGGGGTGTCCTAAACAGACTGCTAAGAAGCAGCCCCCAAATGACACCATCACCTCCACTGACTCCTTTCTCCCTCCCCGCTTTATTTCTTCTCTTTCCTAGCTCTCTGCTTTCGCCTTCTGTTTAATACAAATTTGGTTGTGGGCCAAGACTGCACATTTAACACTACTGCCCACAAAAGCACATGTGAAAAATAAATTTGTTAGTCTTGAAAGTGCCGCAAGACTCCTCAGTTGTTTTGCTGGAAGCCTGTAACCAGAAAGGCAGATAAAAGCAGCCCAATGCTCTTATAAGCAAGCAGCTGATTAAGATTGCATGCCAAGCCTGCGTTTCTCAAACAGTGAAGTGGCAGCAAAGAATAGCACTAGAGACAAAAAAGCTAGATTAAAAGTGCCCCAGGACTCCTTGTTGAAGACTAAACAGTTTATTTGTCGCATGAGCTTTCATGGGAGAAAATCCCACTTTGTCAGATGCTTGAAGCTGGAGAACTTGCAGAAAGGGAGGAAAATAAATGCAGGGAAGCATAAGTCATAGGGTTAGGTGAGACTGTTACAGCAAACACCATGAAAACTCATGCAACAAATAAATTGGTTAGTCTTTAAAAGTGCCACAAGATTCCTTGTTTGCCCAGTCATAGGGGAAGGGAATAAGGAATTTTGTTACAATGAAAGCCTCTCTTAATACTTTACATTTCCAATGTCTTACCTGTTTTTCCTCCTCCTCCTGTATCGTTAGTCAAAGGTTAAAATGTTTGCCCACGGCGCAAATGCCATTAACAAATCAGTCCAAGGCTCTGTATGCCAAACCCCTGAACTTTATTTGGCCGTTTAATGTTAGAGAGGGACAACAGAGTCAGGTTAACACTTCTGACTGCTTGGGCTTATTCCATCTAAACAATACAACAGATCCTCCCCCCTGCCACAAAGATATATGGCTAAGAATACCTCCCTCTGGCTCTGAGGTGACGAGAGATACAACGGTTTATCAAGTGCAGAGACACCACGGCAATGGAGGCATCTTGTATATCTCCCTCCATCCTGTCAATAGATTTTTGCATTCCAGAAATTTGGCTGTCTGTAAAATTTAAGTGAAATGGCTATTTTTAAAATAAATAAATAAATAAAATAAATAAAAGTCTTCCATTTTCAGTACTTTTTTTACAGATTTAAATTTTAAACACACTGATCACTATCGTGCAAAAAAGTGAATTTATTTGTATCCAAAGCCATGTTTCCAACTCAAAATTGGGGGGAAAAGGGGGGAGGAGGAGAAGTTCTTTTCTCACTCAAAAATACAGCCATTTGGGTAGGATATTTTCATATGCTTCTCCCCCCCCCCAGTCCTCATAACGGATCATTCCCAAAAGTCATAGTCTAATGCTAACAAACATGACTTGTGTCCCTTTAGGATGGGGACTCTAGAAAGCCCTAAATTCTGTTCTCAAAGATCAAGTGCTATAAAATCCCATCATCAGCAGATTGTTGTGAGATTGTCACACTTCTAGAGCTAGGCCACAGGATGACTACGGATGCTCCATTTGTTTTTCTGGGTTACTGATGACATTTGACTCATGAATGGGGAACAAAACAATCACGAGGGAGTTAGAAAAGGTTAGCAGTGACTCCTGGAAATATACACAGTATTTGCAGTAAACCCACATCATAGTGTTTAACAGACTTATAGACTCATCAATATATGTATAAGGTCAGTGTCATTTTGATGGCTATTTCACATCAGGAGAAAACCCAAACCATACCCCAAAAATCAATATTACTGTATTTCAGATACACGCACAGACCTCTCGCTCGTTCTTGTCACGAGTCTGTGGTCATAAAAATACCATAAACAATACAACGATATCACATAAGGGTGTACTCACTCTCGCTATTCTGTACACAGGAATTTGGAACCATGCAAATTGTTTTAGTGCAGTTAATTGATCAATCGAGTTCTTGGGGTGTGTGCAGTAATAGAAATGATAGTCATAATCAGCGTAGTTTTGTTACAAGAAACGACTCTGAACGATGACAGCGTCAAAAGACAATACATTTCATTTCTACCCAACCTTATCGACATTTTCATTTACTTACAGATTTATTGACAGTGTTAGACTGTTTTTACTGACCATCTGTAAATGTATGGATGGCTGGCAATCACATGCTCACTGCTGTAGTGCCAGAAGGTGGGAACCTGTGCCTCTACTAACTGGGCAATCACTTCTGTGGCCCTGAGATGGCCTGTTCCTAAGTTTTCAGTGTTACAGCTCTCTGGCCAGGACACCCCCGAGTGCAGTCCCCTTCAGGGGAAATCAAAGGGCAACTAAAAGGCCAAACAAATATCCAAATAAATGAGCCTTCTGCCCTCATGGACCACGCTGAAGCTCCCTTCCCTTCACCCTGAAGGAAGCTCTTCATTGTGCTTTATGCTGAGCACAGCCTCCCAGGGTTTTCCCTGCAGAGACTCTTCTTCCCAGTTGGCTCCCTTCAGCTTCCTTTCCCCAGGGATTGTCACAGCTTTTCCCCCAAGGACTTCCCTCCCTGCTTCTCACAGCCCTCACCCTGCTCTTTGTAGGCCCTCTACAGCCCATCTTCACCAGGGCCTTCCCAGAGAGGGAGCCCACAAGTACCTCTCCCACAAGCCAGTCACCTCTCTCCCTATGTAATATATAGTGTGCTCAGTCCCAAGGTACACTTACCATTAGTGAGCATCTCCTCTTGGCAACTCTGCTTCCAGGATCAGGCCCACTCATCTGCTGTAGGATGCACTCTCTGCCTCTGCAACTCAACATGCTCCTTCTTCGTGACTTGGCCCCACCAGCCAGGCCACTATTCAGGTTTCCCCCTCTGCACATTATCACTGCCTCTCCTGAGAAATGCATTCAGGTAGCTTTCCCATTTACTGCCACTTCCTCAGCCACTGGCAGGACAACCTAGCCCCAGCCCACTCATGCAGGTTCCAGCTCAGGGGCTCTCTCCTCAGCAGCCAAGATCTGCCCTATTTCACATCATGCTATCTCTGGGATTGCCAACCCAACCTCCCCTCCATGCATGGAGTCACTACACACTACTTCCCTAAAGTCCTTTTCTGCTAACTGACTTTACAGAAACCCTGCCTGTTCCCACACAGGTGAGCTTTCCCTAATTAGCACTTTCCTCTCAGCCTTCAGTTTAATAGTTTAATTAGCCCATCTGGCCTCCATTAACCCCTTCAGGACAAGTGTAGGGTGGACACTCCCTCACACTCTCTCACCACTGAACTCATTAATTGTATTTAAATCAGCAGATCAAGATCAGTTGGAGATAACTGCTACTTCAAAGTCTGAGCCTGGGTCTCCTCAAAGGGCCAGCTGGCCTGTGATGGGCCATTTATGTCTAGTGGTGGTCTCCTCTTACGATGTGGGCCTCTGTGACGGTCAGCCCCTTCCATGATGACCCAAAAGTCCCTCAAACAACAGTTCATCTCCTTCACACTGGGTTTTCATCTCAACTCTGGACTCGCTACCCTTTCCCCAGCTACTGGGGTTTTTGTCCCACCTCCCCCATGGGTCAGGAAGAGAATCAAATCCTTCCCTCTCCCCTGGGTTCCCCTCTAGATTTAACAAGTAGCCAAGGCTCCTTGCTGCCTCCTGAGGCCACTTCCTGTCTTGAAGTGGCCTAGACCATTCCCACACTCCCTTCCCAGGTTCCCAGTGAATCAGCGCCTCTCTTTTTCTCAATCTCTTCTTTGGGATCATTGCAGGACTTCTTAGCACTTTCTACCACCAAAGAGCCACAGGAAATGCCACGCGACCCTTTGAAACATTCTGGACACTCTGTGTCCCGACCCACAGACTGAAAAACACTGACCTAAGTTAATGAAGCAAATGAGCTGATTGAGTTCACAGATGCTTATTAACCCCTTCTTACCCAGTGTGAGAATTGTACCTCCATCACAATCGGCTTCAGAGTCAGATCTGTTTTAGGTGTGGATTCGGTGTGCGAGAGGTGAGTCAGAGAAAGTGATGCAGCACCCTAAGTCATTGCCAGGTAGTCCTATAGAACAGCCTGCTGGAATTTAAAAGAAAATAGTCCCCTTTCTATATTATTAATAGTCATTTGATGGTAGAAATTAGAAGTTCAAACTCACTTCTGGGCCCACCGTGCTGGGCATGGTACAAAGCTAGAGTGAGACATAGTCCCCTGTCCTGAAGAGCTCATAATCTAAATAGACAAGGTAGGGTGGGAGGACAGACAGAGGCACAGAGAGGGGAAGTGACTTGCACAGGGTCATATGGCAGGCCAGTGGCAGAGTTAGGAACACAATCTGGAAATCCTGACTCCCAGCCTGTCCATTAATAGAATTGAATAGGGAGGACAACGAGAGTCCTGTGGCACCTGACGAAGTGGGTTGGAGCCCACAAAAGCTTATGCTCAAAGAAATGTGTTGGTCTTTAAGGTACCACAGGACTCTCGTTGTTTTTGCTGTACGCAGACTAACACAGCTACCCCTTTGAATAGGGAGAGATTTTTAAACCAGCCAGCTTAAATTTTACAAACCTCTTGCTGGATCGGCTGTAAGCACCCTCACGCTCAACACACATGGCCAAGCAGGCAAGGCGCTGATGTTACTGGGATTCGAGGGGCCTCAGTACTTCACAGGATCAGATTCCTTCTTGGTCTCCTCCCCCTGGAATTCTGTAGGATAGCGCACAATCCCTGTCTCTCAAAGACTCTGGCTCCAATTCTCCCCTCCCTTGAACAGAGAGTTGACACCCATGCAAAGCAGTCATTCTGATGGGCCTGCATGTCACATTCACTTTGCACGCTATAAATAGTGACACAAGGAGGTAGGCAGGGAACCAGCAGGCTCTGTAGTACATTGTACAAATCCCTAAGGGACTTTATTCGTTTAATTCCTAGTCAATTCTACGAGGTAATTTCCATAGGGGAGGGTGGTTATATCTGTGGAAGCTGAAATATTCCATCATATGTTTTTGCTCTCATTCTGATCTCAGTTACACCTATGTGATCTGGAATAACTCCACCAAAATCAATATGCCATTAACTCCAGATTTATATTTATGCAATGGCGTTTAAAATTGGCTGAGTACAGTGCGGGGGAACTGAATCCACACGTGTGAGGTCACCTCATGAGCACCGAGCTGACTGGGTTCAGTCTGAAGAAGGTCAGGTGAGGAGGAGGGATTAGGGGAAAGAATGTCTGCTTGGGTGACATCATTTCTCTGAACTTACAGTAATGCTATTTTACCTTGTAGTGTAGCGAGTCACAGCTGGAGATCAGAACAGGTCTTTCTTGTTTAGAGATGACGTGAGGCTAGGCTCATCTGCCATAGTCAGCATGAGTTATTTGCTCTTTATCTCATGCTAACCTTCTTTTCTGCCACATGAGGACTGCTTCTCACACGTATGCCTTTGCTGATTTGAGCTACCTGCATTTTATATTGCCTTCATTTTAAACAATCTCCAAGGTGAAAATTGCCCCTGTGAAAATAAGGGGTTAGTCAATTCCTTAGATTCAAGTTCTGTGCAAGCACCCCTTTCCTCTGGATCAGATTTCTGATTTGCAGTGCCCTCTGCTGTTCCAGTCCTGGGGTGTCCCCCCACCCACCTGCTCTACAGATGCATCCCAGTTATGTCTTGCAGTGCCCCTTCCTATTCTAGTCCTGGGCTGCCAACACCTCTGCCAAAGCATCCCCACCTTGTAGCTTTCCATGCTGTGTAAATTCTGGATTTCTCTGTTGCAATCTGGTCTGGGTTCTATTTCCATCTCAGCCACCGTAGACTGCTTAGGCATTGTCTATGCAAAGAGGATGGGCATGTCAAAAGAATCCCCTCAATAAAACCCCACTTGGAAAATGTGCCTGCATTCTTCTGCACCAGTGTGGAAGCTGAAGTTCAGACCTTTTGCAGTGTGTCTACCACTGAGCTGCTTAGCCCCACTCAGAGCAAGATTAGAAGACATGGAGGTAAAACACCAGAGCCTTGTCTACAGACACATTTTCCATGGTCGTAAGCTACCAGTGGAATCGCAATGGTCATCCAATGGGTCTTTTTGTAGAAAATCTCCCAGGGGTTTTGGAGGGAAAGATGCATGAATGTTTGTAAGGTCCATTTGTTCATGCAATGCTGATAAGGGTCAGCAAGTAAATACAGTAAGTCTGCCCTGAGAAATGGCCATGGAAATGATTACTGACATTTGAATGTGTGCTTAGCTGTGGGAATGGCTTGACCTCAATGACAGCTAAGCATGAGTTTATGTTGGGGGTTTCCAAAGATGCCAACTCAACATTCATTGGTAACTGGTGGTCTAACTCCCTTAGGCATCTGGAAATCCCAGGTTATATGTTTTACTATACAGGGACCCATTTCAACATGATTAAAATAGAGTATTTGTTTAAGAGTTTTACTGGGATCTTTTTATGTAACTTCCTTCTAATTCATACCCTCCCCTTTTCAGAGACCACTGTATTTCAGACTCATGCACAAATGTAAAGAAAGAAAGAAAGAAAGAAAGAAAGAAAGAAAGGCTCCAGAACTTACAGTAGCCTGTAAACATCAGATACTAAACACACTACAGAAGTGTGAATATACTAAACTGTTAATCATCAGGTTGGTTTTATGATATCAGTTTTTCTAGAGACCACAATCTTTCATTTCTCGCATGTAGCTTTAGTCATACCTGATACATTTTTTTAAGTGGGCTATAACATAAGGAGGAAGAGGGGAGGTTTGACAACTCCTCAACCTCAAACAAACAAGCATATTCAGTCAGCACTATCATAGAATCAAAGAAGATTAGGTTGGAAGGGATCTCAGGAGGTCATCTAGCTCAAGCCCCAAAGTAACTATAGAATAAAATAATTCTATCTTTGAATTTTAATTCGAAGCCCTATTTGAATGTGCATTGTATTAAGGCTGGGTTAACAGGTTAAGAACCAACACAAGCCAGCAGGGAAAACTCAGTGTGAATCTCCAAAGCTTTGATGAAAACATGAAATCCTTGCACCAAAAATTTCTCTATCTGTGGCATTTACTTGGCCCCTATCATCATCACAGTATTTGAACACTTGGCTCTCTTAATGTATTTATCATCCCACTTCACCGTCTTATTGTATTTACCCTATGAGGCAGGACAGAGCTGTACAGATGGGGAACAGAGGCACAGAGAAGTTATGTGACTTGACCAAACCTGTCATAGAGTAGGAAATTGATCTCAGCTCTTCCAAATTGCCAGCTGATGCTGTAACCATCAGATCATCTTTTTATTCTAAAATGACCCAGTGGGCCTGCCCAGTGCAGACAACTTAAATCTTGATTCAAGTTCTTTTTCTTTTCATTTCTCTGGTTCTTTTACATGAGATAATGTTACTCATTTATTATAAATGTTTTAATGAATCAGCTTGAACCAAACCTTGAATCTTGGGCCAAAATTTTATGGCACCCCATTGCCCCAAAATTTGTCCCCAAACTGAAATCAATCTATGCTGAGCTATGCTAGTGTTAGCTAGATAGCACATCTAATTTAATATAATAATGCCTTGTATTTCCTTAGCACATTCTCTCCAAGGATCTCAAAGCATTTTACAGACTATACTGAATTTGTCTCCTTGACAACCAGGTCATCACTAAGATTAACACCATTTCACAGGTGGGGAAACTGACTCAGGGAGAGGGGAAGTGATTTGCCCAAGGTCACACAGGGAGAAGGTGGCAGAGCTGAGAATATGAAAGCAAGGACCCTGATTCCCAGTCCTGTGGTTTAGCCGCGAGGTAAGCTTGCTCCTCCACTTTTGCCCATTATTGTCTGGAATTGAAGTGAGGCAAAACATCTGTGTTACACCATGCAATGATATTAACCCCGGACAAGAAGGTAAAATCAAATTGCCTTGAGTTCTTGGGAGAACATAATGTCCCTCGAAGAACACAGTAAGCATGACGTACACAGATACTATGGTGATGGGGGCCATATGTATTTAAGATATGGAAAAGGAAATGGAGTGTGGTTGGGATTTTGAAATGAATCTCCAGGTGCTGGGATCTAACTCCCTTAGGCTCCTTCGTAATTCCCAGCCTGCAACTTCACAGTGGCCATAATGGTACAAGTGATTCTTCTGATGGGGACGTTCCAACGAGCCCTGAAGTATTTAGAGAATACGTCACATTCTCAGCCCTGTTAGGTCTGGCTGCCTGGCGAACTATCTGCTACGTCACGTCCCATCTCTGCAGCTGTGATGAATTACTGATCCTTCCATGATGTCACATTGAGAAGAACAAAGGCAGGGCCTCTCCATCAAGGCCCTGTCACCTCTAGGCCAGGTTCCAGGGTAGGGTGTTTAAAAATGATTGGGGATTTAGGTATCTCTGTTTTCGGGTGCAGAACTTGAGAAACATTCAAGGAGCCTTGTTTTAGAAGGCAGGCTCTCAATACTGTCTGAAAATCAGATCCCTTTGAAAGGTGTCTCAAGCCAGGCACCCAAGAAATGAGGCACTGAAAACCACTGGTCCACTTTGAAAAGCTTGGCCTGTGTATGCAAATGGCCTCTACATGCACATACAATAGCCCTCTTGTACACACAAATGCTGCCCACCTGGTTTCTGAAAATCCAGGCCCTTTAAAAGTGTCTCAATAGGGCACCCAAAATTACTGCTTGTCTGAAAATTTTGGCCACAATTGACTTGTATTTGGTGGGAGAGGAACGGAGGGCATGTGGGTTTTTTTTTGTTTTTTCTAAAAAATTGCACTATATATTTTGGGGAAGGTGAGGTAAGGGAGGCAGTGAAATTAATTATTAATTATTGAGATATTCCTCTGTTCCTTCTCTTTATTCTTATTGTCTGCAAAGACACAGGGGTGAAAGGCAGCAGTATAAAACTCAGTATAAAAGGCAGATCATCGTGAACCCCTGTAGAAATGGTTGTGATGCTACAAATAAGATGTTGGGGCCAGATCCCCATCTGATGTCAACTGGGAGAGTTCCATTGACGTCAATACGGGTAAGTCAATTTACACCAGATGCAGACAGATCCGGCCCTGTCATGCTGCGTGAGAAATAACCCACAGCAACAGACGAGTTGCCAAGTGACAAAGACCCCACTGTGCGAGGGAGTCAGCCAACTCCCACTGAAGGCAGTAGATCTCTTTGCAATGTGAAGACTCTTCATGACTTTAATAGAACCCACATCTGGCCCTTGATAAATGGCAGTCAAGAGAGGTTGTAATCCTAGCGCGTACCTGGCTTGGGTGTGAGGGGGCAGCTGGCTCAGTCCTTTCTGTGAAGGGTGCTTCCGAACACGGCTCTCTCTTTGGCTCATCCACACCCAGATTTGGTCACCTTCCCAGCATCTGTCAAACTGAGCTTTTCTTGTTGACATTTGCGGAGCTGGTGGTTTGGACCAGGGTTTGCTATGATGGTGGTTGGCAGTGCAGCCAATAGACTGTGCTCCAACCTGGCAGCCAGGACTCCTGAGTCCTATTTGAGACTTGCCACTGACTCACTGTGTGGGGTTGGGCAAGTCACTTCATCTCTCTGTGCCCAATGGTTACCCCACGTTCCTTCCCTCCCTTCACCATGCAATCTCTTCACAAAGCTGAATCAATTCTCATTCTTTGAGGGGCTTTGAGACCCTTTCATGGTGGAGCAGGGCAGAGTTTGACTGGCACAATGGAGGTACGCTCATGGCACCATAGTTAGATGGTGGACAGGCTGTGCGTGCTGAGCACAAGGGGAATGTTGGAATGATGGCTGGGGGACCAATAGAACCCACACAAATAAAGAAGCTCTTTGGGAAAGGGTTTCTCAGTGAGCAGGATGGATCCTTTCTGGCAGTTAGAAGGGAAGACCGCAGAGAAGCTGTTTGCATTATCTTGGCAAAGCTTGTGACGCTATCTTCTGGCTGCCAGAAGAAAGGAAAGAGCCACTCAGGCCACAGAGGAGCAGCCAGATGCTGGTTTGCTGCTTGCAAATGGAAAGCTCGCACAGTGACGTGTGGCCTGAGAGGCGCTGCGGTTCTGAGTGTCCAAGTCACTTATCACGTCCCCCCAAGAGAGGAAACAAACACACATTAACCACACTGTCACACAAGAGCCCAGAGAGGGAGCTTTGCTGAGTGCAAGGCAAGAGACTCCATTGATGGTCATGGGAGGGGGGCCCAGCACCTTTTTGACTTCACACATCACTCTGCTTATTTCCTCTTGCACTAGTTTAGGATAGACCAAGAAGCAACCCCCCAACCCCAGCCCAGAGGTTCTGAAGCGGCTGAACAAGCATAGCCCTCTTGCATGTGCTTTGAAGAAACTCCTCTTGAGTTTAACACCTGTATTTGGTTTTCACATGTGTAACCCAGTGCACTCCGTGGTGACAGGTGAAGAGAGGAAGTGGTTACATTAGTGTTGCGGGAGGTTAGTCCCATAGACAGCAAGGATCATCTCTTGGACAATGCAACAAACTCAAGTCGGTCCTAGGGCTTGACTGTTCTGGTTTTAACAGGGAACCTACCACTTCCTCCCTTCTCATTTGTTCCATCTTATTGCTCTAGCCATACCCTCCTGTTCCTTGGTATTTCTTGGTTCCTAAACCACGAAACCATCAGAATGGGGCTGTCCGTGCAATGGGAAGACCTTCCCCCCACACAGACTCCAATGGAAATCAAATTTGGTCCTCTGTTCTTCACAGATTTGTCGTTTAGCCAGGATGGATGTGCTCCGCTCAGTATAAATCAGTCCCCCTCCCACCTCATTGACTCATTGCTCTTCTCTGAGCTCACCCCAAGTTGTCCTTAACATTCTTGCCATGAGGTGCAAATCGCCAGCTGGAGAAACCCCAGCACAGTATTGTCTTCACCTGTAGCCACCCCAGAATATTACAGAGGCCAGAGGTGGCCGCTCCAGAGCTATACTGGCTGTGTCAACCCTGGCTCTTTTTCCTTAAAGTTCCCCATCCCTGACACCACTTGTAGCTGGAGGGCAGGAGTAGTCAGGCCTAGGAAGATGCTGGCACTTTAATTGCCATGTCGTCACCTAATCCTGAGTCTAGATGACACAAGGGGTAAAAGACCAAGAGCTGCCTGAGCCCTCCCCTGGCAGAGCTGCACTGGTAGTGGCAATGAAGGGGAACTTTTTTTATGAACAGACCAAACGTTAAGAATTACCCTCCATTCTGAGGGTCAGTGACCCTCCTGCTGCTTTGGATGCCATTGACTATGTCTTCCTCCTTGGCATCTTGTCCTCTCTTTTCCTGGTCCTCCTTCTACCTTCCTACCTGTTCGTTAAGGATCTGCTTTGATGTCTCCTCCTCCACCTCACATCCATCATCTGGGATTCTCCCACAAGCCTCTTCTTGGCCCCCTCCTCACCTTATCTGTTTACTCTTCAGCTCTTCTCACTGTGCTGACGACTCACAAACCTACTTCCTTGCTCCTGTCCTGCCTCCCTCTTCCTGACTCACCCACGCCTGTTTTGCTGACAGCTCAGTGTGGCCAAAACTGAGCTACTCATTTTCCTTCCTAAACCAATCCCCTCTCTGCCCGTGGACAAAGCCACCATCCTCCCTGCCATCCACGCTCACAGCTTGGGGTCTGCTTTGCCTCCTCCCCTCTCCTGCACCTCACACAGCCATGTCACAGGACACATACATCACTACTCAGTGAATCTTGCTGCCGGGGCAGTTGAGATGGTTTTACAGTCACAGACACACTCCGGGGTGTTTATCTGACCCCAAGGGGTGCATTTATCTCCCTCTTACATAGTAGTAGTGCACAGTACAGGCTTACTGCAAAGGTAGCTTCCTGGCAGACCTCCTGCCCCACCCCAGCTCACAAACTGAACTTCCTTTTGAGCCCCTCTTGAGCTACCTCTTGCAGTCTCTTCCCCCCAAAAAACCTTGTTAATCTAGTGAGGAACACACAAGTGTTCACCCACCCCTACCCCCTGAAAGTATCTAATTGCCTTCATCTGGGCCTGCAGCTTTCATCTCTCCAAGCATTAAGGTGATGTCCTTCACCCATCAGTCCAGGCCTGGCGTTCCCGAACTATGGTATTTGTGAAAGACAACAGAGTCTTGTGGCACTTTTAAAGACTAACAGATTTACACACCGTATCAGTCTGCCTCTCTGAATACCATTCCTTGCTCTGCATCCACGCCTGCCTCTGATTTAAACTTCTTGTAGTGGCTTTCGTGGGTCTCCGTAAACCAGTTACATCTCCAATCTAGTCTCTTATTTCATCACCCTGCCCTGCCAAAAATGCCAACCCTGGTGCCCAGTTTTCCACAGCTTTCTCCATGCCGGTCTTTTAGATTTTAAAGCCACAAGGGACCTTTATGATTATCAACTCTGACCTTCTGCATAGCACAGGGAGCAGGGGTCGGCAGAATCCAGGAGTCCTAACATCTTGTCCTCCTGTCCTATCACACTCTATGCCATAGTAAGGAAAGAACCCAGGATTCCTGATTCCCCATATCTTGCTCTACCTAGTAGAATCTCTCATCAAGTGACATGCTTAAGGCCAATGGTAGTTCAGTAGCAAAGACAGGCATACAACCCAAGTGATCAGCATTTTTGGAAAATCAGTCCTCTTTTGGGCAGCTCAAATTGGCCACCAAATACTCAGACCCACAAAGCCACTGATTACTCTTGAAAATATAGGCTGCAGACACTTAAAATGAACCCATAGTCTTAATTAGAGACCACTATACATTACATGGATCACAACAGTCTCTCTGAGACCCTGTAGATCTGAGAGTTGCATCCACTTGTCTCTCACTTTCTACTTAGAGGGCAAGATTTGGGGGGCATGGACTCTTGTCTTGATTTTGTACAGCACACCTATTTGGCGTCTTTAGGCACTACCAAAATATCGCATTGCAAACACATCAAACACGTTTGGCTGTATCAAATCCCTTTCAGAAATGCTGTCTCCCAGCGAACTGTGCTTCCCTCTGGATGTACTAGCTGCAGATTTCTCATGCTGAATCTCATTTTGTTAGTTTCTCCCCATGCGTCTAACCAATCCAGCTCCCTTACGGTGTTTTTGTTTTATTTTGTTTTGCCATTTTTTACATTTAATGTTATTGAGGAATACCATTAAGGTGCTGTTTAGTTCTTCCTGTTTACTGAGATGTTATGTAAGAGCTGACAATAATAATGCTTCCCAACTGGATATTTTCTCCACCCTTGATTGGAAGGCAGGTGGGCATTATCTGTCTTTTCAGATTCTCACAGACAGTTTCCAGTCCATCTGTTATTGTTTAAAAGTGCCACAGGACTCTGTTGATTTCTGCAATAGACTAACATGGCTACCCCCTTTGGAACCTTTCCAGTCCATGTGGCCATGTCCCTTTCCAAGTGCTGGTCTATGTGACAGCTATGAGTCTATAGCTAAGCCTGTGATGATGTGTTCACCTCACACTGGCCAAGAAGGAATTAATGAGGCTGAGAAGGTTAATGAAGACAGGCCACAGCTGAGGGGAAATAGGTGGCCACATTAACCCCAAACAATGAAGGAGCCCAGCTAAGAGGGAACAGGTGGGTCTAGCATAAGGCTGGGCTATGAGGAGCAGAAGTGGGCTGTAGTGAAGTAGCTTTCAGCTGTTTGGGGGTTATCAGAGGGATACTTACAGGGGTGGGAAGAAGAGGGTAGGAAAAAGCTCAGGGAAATGACAGCAACTTTTAAAATGGTGCAGAGCTTGGCTTCTCATTAGAGGACTCTTGAGCTGGAATATGGGGAGAGGGTGGATCTGGTTTGGGTCCCCCCCCCCCAGTTACTGGGAAATGGCACTGTCTGAACTGTGAAGATGACTGCTTGAGGCAGCTTATAGGGTAAGACTTTGACCCTCTCCTGCTCCCAGTAGGGGGAAAGAATTATAGTGACAGGGTCTGAGAACCTAGTCATAAGGGGAGAACACACTGAGTCCTGGAGATTGTGTGCCTTTCTGCTTCCTTCTCTCAATGAGCAGCAAAAGGGTATGTTAGGCTAGGAAAGAGCTCATCCCTAGAGCTTCCTGGAGGAGGCCTCTTGTAGAGAGTAGAGCCCTCTTATAATGCTGCTGGATTGTGGATGCTTCCTGTTGCAATGGAAGAGGGTGGCGGGGGGTTTGTTTTCCCCCACCACCACCACCAATCACTCTAGGTAATTCACCTCCATGAGTAGCAGTCGCTAGGTCAATGGAAGCATTTTCCATTGACCTAGCTGTATCTGCACCAGGGATTAAAGTAGCAGAGCGTTGGTGCTTGGGGGGAATTTGCCCCAGGCAACATAGCTATGTTGACCTAAATTTTAAGAGTAGCCCAGACCAAAACCAGCCAGGAATTAAGTTTGATAACAAGTGTTCGTGGGTTACTGTGTCATGGGCTTTGCTAGGAAATGATAGGTTTCCTAAACCCATTAATTTCCAGTTGCTAGTGGGGGCACCAAAGGTAATGAGTCATGGGTGCAGAGCAAATATCATCTTCCACCTCACCGAATAAACACATTTTGAAGGGTGATTCTCAACCCCTATTGCTGCTACAGGCCACTGAAATGGCATGCTTAAGTTAGGAGACGTTGACTAAGGCAATGCCCTTTAGGTGCAGGACATATGGGTTTTATACCCAGTCTTTATTGATGACATTACCTTGACAAATTTGGCTACTTTCCCTTGTTTTTGTCTGCCTTATCTTCTAAGCATCCACACAAGGTGTTGCTCAGGTTTAACTAAAGCAGTTTAATTAAACTGGGGCAAGTTTGTGTCTAGACAAGCTGTAGGACCCAATGCATAGGGGGCTCTTTACCCTTTCCTCTGAAGTTATTTCTAGAGTGAGTGAACAAACAACCTGGAGAGAGGGAACATGTTTCGGAAGCTCCATTGTCTGTGCATGATGGTAACTGTTTCCTACTTCTCCTGGTAGTCTAAAGGGAGCAAGGTGAGAAAAAGCGCACAACTTGACTAATGTAGTAATTCCATTGTGAAATTAAAACTAGAACTTTTGAAGTTTCTAACTTTTTTTTCTCATGCAGCGATGAGTAAGAAGCAGTATGTGCTTATCTTCATTTGAGCTCTTCACAGGAACAAGGCTTGCCTTTCTCTGCCCTTATTAAGAAAGGGAAAGATCACTGCTAGCTTGAACAGATCAAAAAATAGTAAATTGCTAGTGTGCTGGTAACTGAGTCATTCAGATGTAATGGAGTGTGTTCCACTGCCCTCTGTGGGAAAGAACCAGGATGGTGCAGCCAGGTGTGCTTAGCTCCAGACAGAAAATAGTTCAACAGGTTAAACATCTCGTGTTAAACTTTTTTGGGAGAGACAAAAAAAAGACCCCCCCCTCCCCTTTTTTTGACAGAATAATGTTTTTATGTCAATATTTTTCAATGATATGTTTTGGAAGTAAATGCACATATTTGCTTCCCCTTGAGTATTTGTTTTATTATGGTCCCCCCATTCATTAGTTTTTTTTATGAGAAGGCGGGGGGGAGAAAAGTTTAAATATGAGAGACTCAAAGGGAGACGGCACAAAAAGAGAAACCTTTCACAATGAAGCATGTCTTTCATTTTGATTTGAAAAAAAGTCATAAACAAAACCTTGAAATGTCAAAGGAGATGGAAAGCTTTCTTTTTTCTTTTTCCTGAACTCTTCCATGAAAATAAAGTTTAAAAAAATTGACCGGCTTTATCTAATAGTTAACTGTGATTTGCTTTCACCTCAAGCGGCGGGCGCCTATGTTATTGGAGTGTGACAATCTGAATTTCATCCCCACTCTTCCTGTGACATTCTGAGTAACCACAGGGTGCCCTATAGCGTCAGTCATTAATTCCCATAGGTTGCATACTTGTTACAAGATGATTAACTAAACACGCAACACACAACCACAGGAAAAATCCTATCTGCTTCAAAGCTGCAGAGCCCCAGGTTTTGAAATGCTGTGGAATCTTCCTACACACTTTTTTAGGTAAGGTTTGTGTAATTTTTTTTTAATTTTAAAAATATTTATATTTACTATTTTTGCAAGAACCTAGTGCCAGTGAAAATGAATTGTGACTGGAACGAGCTAGTCCTGACACCAAGCTCCATCCATGCTGCTCAATCCTGACTCCTCCTCAATGGCTCTGAAACCAAGAGCTGATCAGAAGGAAAGTAATATGTTTGGTTTCAGTCTCATGCTTTTTATGACAATCTCATTATTCTGGGGGGCCTGGTGTGTGTGTGTGTGTGTGTGTGTGTGTGTGTGTGTGTGTGTGTGTG
>ML685800.1:8612340-8678451 GCA_007922175.1 Pelusios castaneus
GTGTGTGTGTGTGTGTGTGTGTGTGTGTGTGTGTGTGTGTGTGTGTGTGTGTGTTTTAATTGCCTGGGGCCGGCAAGACTGAATCTGTCCATATGAATCTCAGTGTTATTGTAAGGCTGCATGATTTTTGCACCGGTGCCTCAGCCCCATCAGTACCCACCAGCCTTCCTGTCAGGAAGCGTTGGCGGAGCTGTGAATAAGAAGTTATACAACTGACTTCCACATCTTAAAGGTGCTGGTGTTTCTCTCCGCTTATTAAAGTGCTGGCCTCTTTGACTTCAGGTTGCATTTTAAGGGTGCTGCAAATTGCTGGTTGTGTTTGCTCACTGGCTCTCCTCCCTCCACCCCGTAGACACATTTTAAGGTAAAGCACCATCTTGGTTCAGGGGAGTATCCTGTGTGTCATTTTACCACAGCCCTCTAGTGGCTACAATTGCCAGCGGTGGCAAAGGAGGCTTTGGCCACTGGCCAGGACCACAAAGAGGAGACTATTGGGGCCAATGCAGGTGGTTCTTGTTTAAAATAGTAGGAACCCCCATGAATGTGGATGTAAGGGATACATTCCCCCCTGCACAGTGAGGCATGGGCTGCAGAAACTAGGCATCGAGTCCAGAGATTCCTTGACAGATGCAGTGAGTGTCCAGTTTGATGGCTCGATTGCTAGCATCGGAGATAGGGGGCTCGATTGCCTGCTCTGCCAAAGACTTTCTGTGTGAATTGGGGCAAGTCATCTAGTCTCTGGTGCCTCAGTTCCCCTATGTACACTGGGGGTTAGCTCTGCCCTGCCTCCCAAGGGTGGTGTGAGGATAAAGACATCAAAGCGGGTGAGATGCTGTGAAATATATATCACTTTTTTCCCCCCAGACAGCTTTCATCTCTCCCTATGTGAAGGTGGTTAATATAAAGTGTGCCACCTACTGACACATCATAATGTGGGGCACAGCTTCCCATAGCTGGGTCAGAATGGTTGGGGTGTATTGCCAAAAAATTCCTGACTCCAGCTCTAAACGGTGTGGACATCTTCCATAGCTCCCTGTCCCCTCCACGGGCCCCCATCCCTCTGGCTGAGTATTTTTTGCCTGTGCCCACAGTAGGGAGGAGCAAGGGCCTAGGAGGGTCTGTCTACACAGCAAACAAAAATCTGCAGCTGGCCCTTGCCAGCTAACTCGGTCTCACAGGGCTCTGGCTGCGGGGCTGTTTAATTGCTATGTAGACTTTTGGGATTGGGAGGGAGCCTGGGCTTTCGGCCTCTGCGGTGTGGGAGTAACACAGTATGAGTGACTCAAAGTGAGTCTCACCTCTTTATACTTTAGGAGGCCAGAGGACCACGGTGTGATCATCTCATCTCACTCCCCGTTCCTATATAACACAGTCCAGGGGACTTTCCTGAACTAATTCCTATTTGAACTAGAGCATGGGAACTGTTACAACAATGGTTTCTACTAACAAAGGGCCAATTTCCCAAGACTTTGCCTACTTTTTTTCCTCTCATTTCTTACATAACTATCTGCCCCCCCCCCCTTTCAGGTCATCAGCACCTGGGACCCCAAGTTCTATAGTACAGTTTCCCTTCCCTTCAGCTGGATGAGCAACAATTCAGAAGCCTCCATGAAAGGAGTTGGTGAGTCACGTCCTTTTTCTAGGGGACCGACATCCAAGTCACAGTTGGGGTGAATTGGGCCTTCTTCCCGTTGATGACTAAGATGTCTGGATTGCATTGGTCATGAAAGCTGAACTGTCCTTCGAGCCCTGGGCAACAGTGGGGTCATCCCATTCCCTGCTGTGTGATTGAAGGAAGGCTGTCCCAGAGCCCTCTCCCTAAGACGAGTCCTTTCACCACTTTCTTCTGGCGTAAATGACGACGCATGGTGCCGGACAATGGAGAATCCAGGCTGCTGCTTTTAATATAGGGGGGACTTTGGGGAAGAGTTTTCTGGCACTGAAATATGTTTCAGGGCTGAGCAGACTTTCTCTTATCTGAAATAGCTCTTTGAAGGACAGTTTTGAAGAGCCTGGTCAGTGGGGAAGCTTTTGTTACTACATGTAGCTCTCTGGAAAACAGAGAGTTGCAGTTATTTTTCCCCCTCCTGTGCAACGAGTGATCTGGCTGAGAGCTCCCACGTTGCAGCGCTCGGCTCTGTTATTTTTAGCCTTCATGTGGCAGGGCAGCACAGGAAGTGAGAGAGCTGTGTTGCTGGGAGACTCTTTGGGCCCAGGAGGAGGTCAGGCAGCAGGCTGTCACCCCTGGAGACACCTCCACATATCACGTCTCTGTGTGTGATTGGGAAGCACGGCAGGCCAGGACAGGACCTCTGAGTCCCACCCCTGGCACCGACCAGGCTAGAACTTTACAAACTGAGAAGGAAGCATGAAGGCAGTTTCCATGGGCTGTTTGTTCCCAACAAGTTATGGTGCAGAAAGCCGTTGTGTGATTGTGTTAGTGAAAATGGGCCTGACGAGAGCCCCCTGATCTGGATGCAAAAGGCTCCCTCCGTGCATGAATCATGCCCCAAGATATGGCAGTTACCTCCCTTCCCCTCTGCCCAAAAGGCCTCTGATCTGCAAAAGGGCAGAGAGCAGGAGGGTCTGGGTGACATACGTTGTCCCCTCGCTGGCTTTGTGAGGAGCAGGGCATCGGTACGATAGCAGAGTCCCTGGCTGGTGCCCGCGTTAGCCTTGATAGCATGGTTGGAGTGGAGCTGGGCTGTCCAAAAGCAGGACAGGACCCGAGGGCCTGGAGCCAGCCTGGAGGCAGAGAGTTTCCCCACCCAGTAAGCTGTTCCCCACAGTGTCTGTGGGGTCAGAGGACAGGCCTGACATAACAATTGCCATGTAGCAGGCTGTAAATACCCCTTAGGTTGTGATTATCTAGCCATGGGGGGAGGGGTCTCTTGCCTCCTCTGTCAGGCGACAGGCCTGTGAATCAAGCCCTGTGTTCGAGCTCTGACTCAGCCTTGAAAGGCCTTGGCACTAAATTCAGCCCAGCTGCTAATGGCACCAAACGCTGGGATGTTCAAAATCCGAGTGCAGATTTTGCAGTTTGTCCATTGCCCTCAGGCAGCAATAACTATTATCATTATTAAGTAGAACCTGGGATGCCAGAACAAGATCAGGGCTTCCTTGTGTGGAGTAAAAGACAGTCCCTGCTTTGTAGATCTTACAATCTCAATAGCCAAGACAGACAAACGGTGTTGTGTGAAGTTTGGAAGCTGCGGACACTCTAGTTACTTTGGCCACTGTAGCGTCCAGATGCTTAGTAATTCTTGGTCAGTCACTTTCCCAAATTTCCTGCTTCCAGTCATGCAGTTGCCTCAGCCGAGCATCAGCAGCAGAAGCAACAGATTGGGTGGGCTTGCTTTTCAAAGTGGGTGGGCCATGGCCCATCCAGGCCCACCTGTACCCATACCACTACTATCCTGACCTGTTATTTTCTACTAACAAGGATAGCATGGAGGCTTGAACTCTTTGGGGATCTCTTCTTGGACACAGCTTCTGGATCCTCCAACGACAGCTGAAAAATCAGGCCCATTGGAAAGCCATCACCGTTTCCACTCGAAAGCTGCTCCAGACTTTGGTAATCATTGAGGGCTGGGTGTTTTACTAACCTGTTGTGGACATGTGTAAATGCTTGAGCCTAAGTAAAGTATAGCTTTGAAAAATTCCAAAGGGGTGGCTGTGTCAGTCTAGTTCAGCAAAACAAACAAGGAGTCTAGTGGCACTTTTAAAGGCTAACCAATTTATTTATCACAGAATTTTCTCCCATGATCATAAATTTGTTAGTGCCACTAGACTCCTTGTTTGTATAGCTTTGAAGTAAGAGAACTTTTATGTTACATAGTTTTTACCAGTCCATCTATTAGCCGGACAGCCGTGTCTCCATTTGGTTTCTTTCCTTACACTACCTTGCACAAACTAAAGCTATTATGAGCTTTGAGCTGGCAGAACCCTGGGTAAGAGAGGCAGAGACAGCAAATGCCTTTGCTTATGAATAACATTTGCTGATGGGTTTGATGGTACAGTTTGTTTCTTTTAAGATTAATAATCCTTAATATTTTCCACTTTTCTTACTCACCCCCGTCAAATACCAAGGCCAGTAAGTATCATTCTGAGACCTCGAGTAGGCGTCTCATTTCCAATGTAGTATCATTTGTTCACACATCCCACGTTTGTCGCCTCTGTCCTAGGCAGCAGAAGATGCCTGTTGATGGCATGAAAACAAGATTACAGTAGAGAAATACTTTCCATTAGGTTACTACAGTGCTTTGACTAACCTCAGACTCTTTCTGGTCTCTTTCCTCAGTCCTTTTTGGTTTTTTGAGAGATCTACACATAGCTTCTTTTCTTCAGAGTGTGCATATGCGCACAAACTCATTCACTCTATGTGAGGCTCAAATTCCAAAGGGGTAGCCGTGTTAGTCTATTGTAGAAAAACAAGAGTCTTGTGGCACTTTTAAAGACTAACAGATTTATTTATCGCATGAGCTTTCATGGGAGAAAATCCCACTTCGTTAGGCGCTTTGAAGAAAAAACGTCTAACTAAGTGGGATTTTCTCCCCCGAAAGCTCATGCGATAAATAAATCTGTTTAGTCATTAAAAGTGCCACAGGACTCTGTTGTTTTTCTGTGTGAGGCTGTATGATTAAAAAGATTTTACCTGCATGATGGCAGAATTGTCTCAAACTGAGTGTGCATCACAGATCAACCCTGATGAATATCTTGCATTCTATATGTGCTACCTATGTTACAAAAAGAGTGGTTAGCACGCCACACTGGGATTCAGAAGAACTGGATTCTGTTTCTTGCTGTGGGCGACCACAAGTCATGATGTGATCTCTCTGTGCTTCACTTTCCCCATCTGTAAAATGATTATACTAACTTTCATTCTAAAGTGCTTTGAGATCTACTGGGGAAAAATGCTATTTAAGAGCTAGAGATTCATATTATTATTGGGGGGGGGGAGGATTTTCAAACTCACAGCATTTGGAGATCCAATTCCCATTCCTTTCTAATGCGAAATGGCTTTCCATGGCTCTTAGGCAGTTTAGAAAATCTCAACCACAATATTTCAGAGATTTAAAAACATTGGGGCTCTTCGTTTTTGCCCTGCAAAGCCAGGTGCTTCAGTAAAAACAACTGTACAGGACTTCCAGAGAAAGATTAAAAATGCTGTATGTCAAACACTTCCAGCGATGCTGTATGTCAAACACTTCCAGCGATGACCTAATCTTGCTCTTCCAAGACCTAAGCAAGAAGAACAAAAGTTTCTTATTAAAAGTATTTTTCATGAATGTTTGGATTAAGGAGTTTTTATTTCTAAACTCGTTCACAGAAAGCAAAGCTGCATGAGTGAATAACCACTTCCAGGACCACATCTGATTCAGAAGCGTTGACGGAGCCAGTTTGAAAATCTTTAGCTGCTTTTTTCTCCCCCTCTCCCCCCTTTTAGTGGCCCAAGATGCTCCGCAGCCAATTCTAAATTGTGAAAAGGTGAGTAAAACTCCCTCCTTTTGTACAGAGGATAGGCCAGCCAATCAGAAACCAGACACACTGCCACTGGACAGATAATCCATTCACAATGACAGAATGGGCAACCCACGGGGAATTCTGGGAGCCAGGGAGAGAGCAGAAGGTATTAACTGCCCCTTCTCTGTTGGTGGTCTCTCTTCTGATGGCCCCATAGGATGCCTTAGACCAGTGGTTCTCAACCACTGTGTTGGGATAAATTACTGTGTCACCACACAGCGGTAAGTGTATCGCAGAGAGCCGAGGGAGATGGCTGGATTCATCACAGGGGAGGTAGGCTGATGTGTCCTGTAGGGTCATATCCCACCGCCAAGTGTGTTGCAATCTGAAAACGGTTGAGACCCACCATCTTAGACATTGGCAAGGGGAAATAGCCTGACCTTTCTGCTAATGGTTTGGCCAAGATAGCGTTGTTGTTTCAACAAGGTCATCTGCACCCCTCTCTCCTGCATGGTGGGGAGTGCATGGGAAGATGCAGCACTGAAACATGTTGTCCTGCAGCACAGGGAAGGGAAGTAACGGATCTTCCCAACCAGCTGCCAAAGGTCCCAAAATAGGGCAACGAGCCAAGATCACAGACCCAGGAACAGCAGGGCTTTAAAAGCTTGTGGAATTGGGAAGAGATAGGACTCAATGAATATAAAGGGGGCCTGTCATTGAGGCTGTCTGCTGTCTCCATGTGGCCATGACGTCCATGTCTCCAAGTCCCCAAATCCTTCAGCCAGGGGAGTTTCCCCTTCCCTGTTGAGAACAAGCTGAGCTTTCCAACTTCCTGGAGCTGCTCTACCTCTCCATGAGCTGTGCTTTACCTCAGGGGACTGGCATATGGACCCGAAGCCTGCATGGGGCTGAGTGTCTTTGACACAGCAACTGGCCGGAGGCAGGAGCGACCAGGCCTGCAGTGGGAGGATGGAATTATTCACCTGTGAGTCACAGCGCCACCTATTGGCGTGGGATGTGCCACGAAGGAATCAGAGTCCTTCTGTCACGTCTCAGTTTCCTCAGCTGTGAAATAGAGTGAGGTTAGGCTCTAACCTGCCCTGCAAAGTACTTTCAGCTCTGTGGACGAAAAGAGCAAGGCAGCCACCTTGAGGAGGCTGTCAGCTATTCCCAACTGACCCTTAGACGCCTCCCCCACATTTCAGCTTTTCTGTCTCACTGGGGAGTCAGGGAGCTGCTCCTCCCCCAGCATGTAAACACCACATACTTGGCGAGGGCAAATGATTTAATGGCAAGAACAAACAACGTACTCCTGGCTACCGAAAAGGGCCACTCAAGGGAGCCACATTACCTGATATCTCAGTGAACCTCACGTGATTTGGCAGGTTGCCAGCAATAAAAGCCTGCAGCCAGTTTCATCCTGCACTGAAGTCCCAGGAAAGGGGGCAGCCACATTTGGGCCCCTTGGTCTGTGGGGTGCGCTTTTGCCACCCGTGTTTTGTGTTGCCTCATTTGGGTGTAAACTTTTAGAACAGCCAGGGTCTGCCATTCGCATAGGGTCAGATTTTGAAGAGTTCAGCACTTGGGGTGCATTTCGGGTTGCAGGGCCTTTGTTTCCTTCGCCACAGAAGGTGGAAGTGCAAATTTGCCTGACTTGACCCTCGAAGGAAAGGTGCAGGGGCCAGTCCCTCCTTGTTGGAAGAGCAGCAGCCAGTCCAAGGGCTGAAAAGGTCAGACGAGTCCTGTCCACACACAACTTTCAACTCAAGAGCGGTGGTGCCTTTAACTGATCCTGGCTGGGGGTATTGGCCAAAAGGCAAGTGAGCTTAGCAAACCAGCTGATAACGTAACCGTGCTGCAGTGTGGACACAGGCTTGAGGTTAGTCCTCAATTCCTCACCATGATCCCCCCCCCCGGTGTCCAGAAAGGACAGACAGGATCTCCCAGAATTCACAGGGAAAGAACTGGTAGAGCAGCTCAGTGCCACGTACGAGGGAGTTCCGGGCCAGTGTGGACCCAGCAACCCCAAATTTATTTCACCCTGTGGCTGCTCTTCCTCCAGCGTGGCTGATTCACGCCAGGAGTGTAGCTAGAGCAGGTGGGGAGGAGGCGGCTGCATTTGTTCCAAGATGAGAGGGAGATGTGGGTGTAGTCCTTTCACAAGAGCAACAAACCCGCCTGCTGTCTCTCTCATGCCTGTCACCTGAGGATTAGATTTCTAGAGAAATAAGAACTTGTTTCCTCTGGAAAGTTTCAGGGGAAATTAAAAGGTACTTGTTTGACTCAATTTGAGAGCCCACAGGCCTGGATGCCAGCTGCAGCTAGTGCACTTTGCTCATCGGAGCACGGTGAAGCTTCCCATGAGATCCTCGCAGCTCACTGCACCATCCCACTCAGCTGGGCGTTAGACATCTATAACAACAAGCAAACAAAGGAAGCAAGAGGGGAGAAGGGAGTTAGAAAAACTGTCCCCAAAATGACGCAGAACTGAGAGGCCAACCCATTTCACACTGGTTCAGCAACTTTGGTGTGAATAGGCACAGGGGGTTACTTTGGCCAAGGTTCGTTATCACTGATAGATTTTCCCTCCACCCTTTCCCTGTTTGCAGTGAGAGAACTGTGTGCGTGTGCGTGTGTGTGCGCACAGTAGGTTCTGTGGGGTGGGGTGGTGCGCAGTAGGTTCTGCAAGGGAGTGTCTGTGTGTGCCAATAGACACATCTATTTTATTTGTGCATTCCCCACAGATTATGGTAAAAGATCATGACAATTGTGAAAACAAAGCAGTCAGGTGTCAGGAAATGCCAAGGTTAAGCCTCTTTAGAGAACCATCACACTACCTTCTCCAGCAGAGGCATTGAGTCAGAGCCAGCCCAACCCCATACATCAACTAGGCAGTTGCCTAGGGTGCTAGGTTTTAAGAGCCACCAATTTAGATGGAAGTGAATTTTTTTCTCCATTTAAGAATATATATATATATTATCATTTTTTTCTATATTGAATGTGGATGAGAGGGCACCAAAGTCATTGTTTGCCTAGGGCACCGAAAACCTTGGACTGGCCCTGCGTTGAGTGTGTGCAACCCCCTGAGACACACTGGATCTCATGAGCCCAGGACACCACCCCAGGTTCTGCCCCCCCAACCTGCTTGGGATGAGAAGAAAATGGGATGAGAAGAAGGGGTTGGGGTGGGAGGCTGAAGGACACAAGGCAAAGGCTGAGGAGAAAAAGGGAAGCACTGCAGCCAGGGTTGCCAGGAAGGGGTGCAGGCAGGGATGGGGGAGCAAGATGTGGCTTAGGAGGGAAGATGGGGGATTCTTTATCCCTGGTAGCCACCCAGCCCCCTCATGGGGTGCTGGCGTTTCCCACAGGTATGGATTTGAGAGCAGCGGAGTCCCCCCACTTCCGTCCCCCTGAAGACACTGGAGTTGTGGGGGGGTGGAGTCTGGCTGGCTATTTCCCCCTCTCCTGTTCCCAGCCTCCTCCCTCCCCCAGCTGCCCCTGCTGTTGGAAGTTGAAGTCCCACAAGACTCTCCTGCTCTTGTCTGTGCTGGAAATGACAAATGAGAGAGGGGACAGAACTTTCCCTGCTCCACAGTCCAGGGGTCCATCTGGCCCCCCATCCTGGTTCCTCCCATTTCCCGGGGGGGGTGGGAGGGTATTTATTTCTCCCAACCCTGGGTTCCCCTCAGGCTGGGAGGTGGGAGAGGTCCCTGTTCCATGGGGCTAAGAGGGAAATGGACAGTGAGCCTCAATGATGAACAAGCCAAAAGATGGGAGCAGATGTGGAGCTGGGGCTTTCTCCTAAGGAGGGGCTGGAGGAGGAGGGTCTATCCTGTGGGCTCTCTGGGCCCAGAAGAGGCTGACAGGAGAGACAGAACCAGTCCTTTGTCCCCACTGGGATCCTTTGCCCGGTTTTCTCTCTTACTTTCTGCCATTAAGCCCTACCTCCAGGCCAGCTGGGAGTGGATGGAGAGTCCATTCATGTAAACTGGTCCACAGCTCCTCTGTAGGTTAGTGCTCTGTGTTTGTAGGACGGATAACAATGCTGTCTGGGTTTGGGGAGGGAAGCCTGTGGCCATTCTGTGCCACTGAGTCTGTGACTAGGGTAAGGGGGTTCTAGCTTCCCAGGCACACGACCTCAGCTGTAATATCTGGGGGGCCTGTGGGAGAGGCTGGGGAAGGGGAGTGCATGTAGGTGAGAGCTACCTGCAATGGGTCTTGGTGGCAGAGCTGAGTAACTCCCTTTCTGGGAGCTCACTGCTGGTGCTAAAGGTCTGAACCTGTGACACCCCAGAGGCGGTAGCTGTGAGGCCTAGGTGTTGGGTGACCCCAAGTGTTGGGTACCTCTGGGAGAGACCAGAAGCTGGGAGAGATGAGACTGAAGAGCCCCCCAGCTCTGACCTAGCAAGCCTAGAAATGGTGTTAGAATGTGGCTTATTGCTGGGACAGCAGAAAGGTACATGGTTAGGGTTAGGAGATCCGGCCAGATTCTGCCACCTAGCCAGTCAGGTAGCCAAACTGCCTCACTAGCCCAGGCAGCTTCTGCTGCTTCCTCAGGGGCCTTTGGTTAGCAAATGAATCCACTAGTCAACAGCCTCAGTGCTGGGGCTGTACGGCAAGGGGTGGCCCGTTAATCTCTAAGCTGAGTTTACTCTGATCACCCAGTACGCCCTGCCTGAAACAAGGGGTTGAGTCTCAACCTGGTAGGACAAGCCCCCATATTTCACAGGCTCTCCCATCTCCATCGGTATGACCGCCCTCCTTGTTGGCAGCTTTAGCGGAGAGGCTGAGGACTAGTTGAACCATCTCCCTGGTTCACACTTCTCCTCAGCAGAGGGGCGCTGTCCCCTGAGAAGGTCTGTGTGTCAAGGGCACGCTCATCCCGCCATCAATCCTATATTTGCTACTGGAATGCAATGAGATTTGGGCATCCTAACTTCAGTACCCTCTGAAAATTCTAGCCTAGAGTGTCCTGAGATCCTCGAATGGCCAGTGCTGTGTAAGGCAAACACATTTATTAATGAAATGACTGTCCATTGCCCAACCAGGAACCATGAGCAAACTACAATTCAAGGCTAACACACTTCTACTGGCAGCTTCTGTGCCTTTAATTTAATTCAGTAGCACTTCCGGTGGACAATGTATGGCCCATGTTCTTTGTACTGCTCCTTTTGAATCCAGCAGGACTGGAAGCTCTTCAAAGAGGCCAGGATGGAGCCTCCAGTCCAAACAGAAAAATTCCTCAGTGGGATGGAGGAAACTCTTAGCTTGGCATTAGCTGGTACTTTTAGAAGGAGCTCACTGGAAAACCTCTTCTCCAACCCCTCGAAGAGAGAGGAGCCTCCACACAGAAACACATTTTGGTACATGTCTCTCCTGGCTTCTTCAGGAACTTTATTTAAGCTTCTCTGGGCCATGCTATGGATGCCCACAAAAGAAATACCAGGCATCTTGGGTGGGTTAAATAATCTCTCTGGGCACTGGAATCGTTCTTTCCCTAGGCTGATGATTTGGCCATCTGGCAGCTGGAAATCTACCATATAATCCTTCTTGGGAAGCATGCACTCTCTTTCAAAGTCAGCAGCAACGTAGCAGAATTTATGCTTGATGTCCTCCACAAGGTGCGTCATCCTCTCATTAAATACATGCCCAGAGTCCTTGAGCAGCTGCATCAGAAAGGAAGTCAAGTGAGATCCAGCAATATCCATTCTTTCAATGGCATGTGGCAAGTTGTAACCTTCATGGACTGGCACAGTGTGGGTCACCGCATAACCTGTATCTACTACCAAGCCACTGATTTTCCCATGGGCATATACGGACAAAGCAGAGTGATAAGCAATATACATGCCAGGAGAGTTCAGAGATTCAAATACCACTTCCACCATCTTCTCTCTGTTTGTGGTAGGGCTGAGGGGTGGGTCTGACATCAATAAAGCATGCTCTTCTGGAAGGACCTTAAGGTCATGATAGAACATGTGTCTCCAGAGAACTTCTGCTTCCTCCCAGTCTGTGATGATGCCATTCCTCACTGGCTCGATAATCTCCACATTGGGTTGCAGTCGGGCTCTCTCTCCCACAAACGTGTCTGGTTTGGTACCTCCAGACCTTATCAACCACTCCAAAGGATGGCTGACAACAGTACCAACAATGGATTTGGGTTTCTGCTGCCCAGCAAAACCTGCTTTACAGCTCCCAGTACCTGTGTCTATCACAACAGCTCCTGTTTTCTTCACCGTAGGGTGTGTCACAGATCTGAGAGAAGGGCTTCTTGGCCCTAGGCTGCCTGATCTTGGATTCGCTGACCTTGAAGTCACGGCTCCTGTGTCCATTGTTCTTGGAGTCATGGGATCTGGACTGGATAGTCGCTAGCTAACTGTCCTGGAGCTGTTCAAAGATATTTTAGTGAAGGAAGAAATTGCCTCCATGGAGGTAAAATGGAAAATGGCTTTTTCCAGGACAAGTTTCCTCACCGCTGTCGTAGAGAGAACTGTGACATCATTCCAGGTTCTTCAGTGATGTGGTTTCAATGGGTTTTGCTGGTCACAATGGATGATGCATTTTCCCAAGCTGGTGGATTGGCTGACTCTGTTAACACTCCATCCCGTTCTGTATCCTTTCAGCCTTCATTTTCTGCCTTTCTTCCTTTCCTGCCCATCTGATCGGTCCGGTGACTCTTCTTTGTTGTTGTTTCTTTTTCACTGTTTCTTTCTGACCCCATTCCTAGCCATTGTGGCTGTTTAATTTTTATAACTGATCATGTGCTTGACTGATAGCTATCAGATAACTCTAGAAATTGAATGAAGCAGCCTTGGGGCAAAAGGACCCAGTATAAAGTATCTTCTTCAAAATCCTTTCAAAGAAATTGGGACCAATATCCATTGAATGTTGGTAGCATTATTTTAAAGGAGCAAATGGAACCAGGTGACTCATCATTAACATTGTTGTAACAAATGACTATTGATGGGAATTGAACCAAGGACAGGTATCACAAGAACTGGGTGATTGAGCCCAATTCCCATGAAACTTGGGCACCTAACTCCCTTAAACTTTTCAGACAATCCTTGGCCAGGTCTCTTGAGCCAACAGAGAACGCCTCTAGTTCTGAGAAAGTAGAAGGCTCTCTTCATCCTTGGGACTGCCAGTTGGTGGGAGACATGGCTAGAAGTACCAATGGCCAGATTTCGGGATTTAGCTGTCTAAAGTTGCGGATGGGTGCCTGCTGGGATATTCAAAAGCACTTACCTGCCTTAGGGCTTTTAAAGATCCCTGTCTTGGGAAATGGATTATTCTATCCAACCTTTAAAGAAAACAGAACAAAACCTGATTTCTTCCTCCCACCTGCTTCTTATTAATGGGCACAACGTAAGTGACACAGGTGTCGGGAGAGATCTGCCAGCTGGGGGCAGGAGCTGCCTTGGAGAGAAAGCTTTTTTGAGCCCAGCAACCTGCAAGACACCCACAGGTGATGCATGTGTGTGCCTGATCACACTGGCCACCAGATGTCACCATTACACCATGAAGAGCAGCAGCTGTGATGGGAAAGTGATGGGTGACAAGTGATCAGCACCCCGGCCTTTATGATAATTTCTTTTTAAACAACGTGATAAGTGTATTGAGGGCTGGTAACAGGTACTAGACTGACAGTCCCGGAGAAGGGGTTTCCTGGGCCCCGCTGTGCTAGGTGCTGTCCAAAAATACAGAGAAAGAGACAAACCTGCTCCGAGGAGCTTTCAGTTTAAATCAGCAAGATATACAGAGATAGGAGGGGAAACTGAGGAATGGGCTCTCCCTAAGTCACACAGCAACTCGTGGCAGGGCAGGAAACAGTTCCCAGGCCATGGTGCATCTGCTGTACCATGCTGCCTTTCATTAAGGTATCTTTTGAACCACAGCAAAGCACAACCTAGGCACCAGAACTCCAGGCTTCGTCTGTGACCCAGCCCCAGCCTGGATACCCAACCTCTAGGAGTGAGAGGGGCTGTCAGTCTCCATCTCAATAGATTATAAGAGTCTCTGCTGAGACTGGCAAAGATGCCAGATCTGTGACGTGGACATCTGTGCACTAGGAGGTGGCTGGGGCACCCTGTCTCTTTTCATACTCACCAGTCAGCAAGCTGTAATGACTTTCCGTCAGCAGAGACTACCATGGGTCAGAGCTGAACGGGGTCTGCCAGGTGAAAATCTCCATTGCTCATTTATAGCCCCTTGGGCCAGCCAGGTTGCCTCTAATCTAACAAAATGGCTGGCACGTCTCAGCGGAAGAGTATTGTACAGGTGTCAGGCTGCAAGACAAACATATCAGCTGTAGTTGCGCTCCCCGTGGGTCCTTGGACCAAACTCTCTTCACTGCCCTACATGCATCATTGCACGCCGGAGGTGTTGTGGCATCCATTTTATTTGCATTCCCAAAGGCAGAGAGGGTTTTCCTGTCATCTTTTGACATCATTCCTTTCTCAAGTCAACCCTGGACTCCAAGGAGAATGTGATTCTAAGTCTTGGATCCCCTTGGGAAGTCACTCCACCATCATGTTCCTCAGTTTCCCCACCTGTAAAATGGGGATAATCCGCCTGCCCTCTGTTGGAAAGCTCAGTGAGATCTGCTGATGGAAAGTGCTACATACGAGTTCGGTATTATTATTACACTGGTGCACATGAATCTGGAACACACTTTAGTGCATGCACAACACAGGGTCCTTTGTTTTGACTGTTGCATTTATTTGTGGACACAATTCTGGGCTAGCAGCTGTTGGGATCTCTTGCCCCGGTGCAGGCGTGCAGTGATGATGTCACTAAAGCATTTCAATCAGTCGGCAAGGAGTGGAAGCTCTGTCAGAGCCAGGGCGGGCTTGTGTCAGAAACCTAGAATGCAGTCTCCCTACTGCTTTCTCCTCCTAAGGGAAGGCTGAAAGAGGGGCTGGACTGTGGTGGGAATCAGCTGGCTAGCTCTTCTAACTAGGGGATGGCAAATCAGCTGGGACAGGGGTTAATTTCTCCAACAGATGTAGCCAATAACTACCAGACCTGCCTGGAAGAGTTTACAGTTTAAATCAGGGGATGGCAACCTTTAGTAAGGCATGTGCCTTACTCCCGCCCACCCCGTCCCTTTCCCAGTGCAGGGGACCCATTATTGTTGGTGGGGGGGGCGGTCTGTGTGGCCCATTGTCGGCAGCGATGTTGGCACCAGGGCTTACTGTTAGGAGCGTTGGCTGTTTCCTGCAGGGTTGGGAGATGGATGGGGCAGGGCTGCATTGGGGCGCAGGCACTTGCAATAGCCTGGCTCTGGCTCCCATGTGCTGCTCAATCTCGGTGCAAGTGCTACGTTTGGCATGCGTGCCGCAGGCTGCCAACCCCTGAAGAGACAGCATGTGGGAGGGGAAACAGAGGCACCGAGGTTTTTTTGAGGTCACGAAGCTGATGAGCATTAGCTTCAGGAGTAAAACCAGATGTCCCGGCTTGCAAACCAGAACCCTTAGCCCAGCCTATCACTCTTTTGTCTGCAGCTTTCATTAGATCCATTGCATGTATTCACTTCTCCCATTTGTTCTGTGGCCTGGCACACTTTGAATAGCAGAGATTAGAGGGAGAGACGCAGAAATGCCATCACAGACCAGCAGTAAGCCAGGGTGGTGCTCTGACAGAATTATCTGGAAGGGGCAGGTGTTGCAATCGTTCCTGCCAGAGAAAGACTAACATTTCCGCTATGCCTGGTGAGGAATGGCTGGTCCCTTTGTGGGGGCTGAGGATCTAGACTGGAGCAAGGCATTTCTAACAAGAGGGGCGACAGTAAAAAGGGGGCACATGTGTGATGACCCAAGAAGACTAGAAATATAGTTACATAGGTGTAGTAAGTGCTGCTAAGAAAAAGCCAGAAGCGTAAGGCCTAACATAACAGGCCAGAAATGAGGCCTGTGGCCTCGCAGAACTGGCTAAAGACAGAAGGCCTATGCTGGAAAAATGGCCAAGCCGGGTACAAAGCCAAGTTAGCAGAAGCCAGGCTGGGAACTCACAACCTCACAGCAACTTCCAAGAAGTCGTCGATACCACCAACACACACATGCTTCCGAAACAGTACCAAGTGCAAGAACCTAAGAGTGCATATTAGAGAGAAAAGGTAACGGAACATCCTAACACCAAAGAGATCACAGGGAACGCCTGGCCCCATCAAATGACACTTTAATGGGTAAATTGTCCTCTTGAATTGATGAATAGAGTTGTTTTGCCCAAACCAGCTAGTGCAAGGGTGAGTAGCGGGACACCACGCCAAGAGGGTGGCAGCTACTTACATCAAAGGGGCAGAACGAAAGTACTCGCCGTAACGTATAAAAAAGGATCTCAAAGGGAACAACTGTATTCAGGTTAGGGGATGACAGAAAGTCCCACCGTCAATTGAGCCATTCTGTGGCACAGAGAACACTCAGATTAGAAGTGAACTTGTAAGATATAGGTTAACATTGTGCTGCCTTGCAATAAACCTGGCCGGGTGCCTTCGTCACTCAACAGATCTGTGGTGAAGTCGATTCTTTCAGTCCTGAGTGCCATCTTGATTACCTGCGCAGAGCTGGGACAACACACACGGGAACACACACACGCACCAACAACTACACATCGAAAAAGCGACAATAGGTAGGATTGAACATATCAGCTCGGACCTCTACTTTATATGCCCTACTGTACTGCCTGGCCAATAGCCAAGGATTCAGAGGGGGAAAAAAATTCCATAATGCACATGGGTAGCTGTGCAGTGCTGTAAATAGAGTTAAGGGGGATGCCTTCCTGACCCCTCAAGCTATCAGCTGATGCCCTGAAGCATGAGATTTATTTAGCACTTGGAACTCCATACATTAGTGTGCTGGGTTCCCTGGCCCCACAAGCTGCGCTGGGGCTAGGAGTGGCATGACAGAGGCAAAGGTAGGGAACGGATAGGGACAGCATTTTGGGGTGGTCTCTAGGCAGTTCTACAGAAGCGTGCACTCCTGGGTGAGGATTCTGGCTGCCTGGGAAATGACTGGTGGCTTTTGAGCCACTCTGGTGTCTCTCCTACACAGTGGCCCTGACATTTAGTTAATATTGATTAGAAACCTATGACTGGGGTGTTCCAACTCTCTGCATTCAGCTGTTGTAATGCAAGATGTGAGCTGAAGCCGCCAGCTGGAGCTGGACCGCAGACTGCTGCCAAAAGGCAGTCAGACACTTGGGATGCAGGAAGAAGGTGAAGGGGCTGGAAGAGTCCAGAACCCTGGAAAACACAGTGCTTAAAACCTATCTTCCAGATAATCTCCTGCTAGCAGCTTGTGAAGGGTTGCCGACTCCCACCCTGATGGTGAAAGAGTTAACTGGAGGCAGGGAGCAATTAGTGTGTGCAGTTGCACCTGGAAGGAGGCTCAGGCCTAGTTCAGAATGAGCACCAGCTGGGCAGGTTGGTGACAAAGGAAAGGCTTCTTGGTGGGGGAGCAAAGACAGCTGTACACTATGAGATCTTTTCCTGAGAAAGGTGATGAGTCCTGATGACGCTGGAGAAGTTGGGCCTCCAGGGACAAAGCCCTGAGAGGCGTCCCTGCTACAAGGAGCTGGAATGGACTCAGCAGAGCTTGTGAAGGGCTGAGGTGAAGCAGGATGCAATCCAGGGTGACAGCAAGGAGGTTGAAGGGCAGAGCTTTATTGCTTGCCCCAGGGACTGGATTGGGAGCTGGGCTCCCCAAGGGTGGAGGTGGCAGGAAACTCCTCCAGATATGGGACCATGAGGACTGAAGAAAGCCCCGAGGAAAGGGGTGAGAAGGTGGCCCAGAGCTGGGGCTGAAATCTTGGCACTAGGCCCACTAGACGGTTGTTTGCGGTGGGGCTTTGCTGCCCTTGAAGAGGTGAGACTTGGACACGAGCTGAATTTTGAGAAGAAACCGAGCTCAGCAGGGCACTGTGGAGGACAGCCAGCTACAGCGCCCAGCCATCAGGGTATGCCAGCTGGCAAGTCACTGCCTTTTTCAGTGGAAGGGTATGTTACTAAAAACACTTCTAACATAGCTTCCAGATGAGGGAGGGGAATGATTAAAATGTAGGAGATGCATTATCATACCAATAATACCCCCTCCACAAGAGTGTGTTCTGCAGCCATGGGTGAATTTCTTAGGTGGCTGCAGCCTCCAAGGGTTCGAATCAAGGCACTCCCTAGATGCCCGTCTCGGGGTGTAACACGGTCTACACATGGTTGGAAACAGGTCCTGAACAGGGAGTTTTCTTGGCTGGGGTTGAGCTGGCTCTGCCAGTCCCTGGTCTACAGGCTGGACTGAGGCTGGACTGGAGGCATGGCTGAAGAGCACTGTGTTGCAGCATTTCATAGTTTGCCAAGGCTCTGTGGGGTCCATGGGAAACAGTGTATAAGTTAAAGTGGGACATGAGAGGGGAAGGATGGCCCAGTGGTTAAGGCGCTTGTTTGACAAACTTGACTTCAAGTATTTGCTGTGCCACAGACTCCCCAGCTGACCTTTGGTGAGTCACTTAACCCCGATGGGCTTTAGTTCCCCCCTCTATAAATTGGGGTTAATAAGAACCTCTGTTCTGCATGGAGTTGTAGAGAGAATAAAAGCCCTCCAGTGTGGAGGCCGCGGCAGTGCCTCAAACAGACCTGCTCTGATGCTGTTTAATTTACACAGATGGCTGGGCAGAATCCTGCAAGGCCCAGCAATGTCTGCGATCTGTCTCCATCTCAAGCACAGAGAATCAGCCCTTACAACACTCCACCTCCAGACAGGCCCCAATGGCTTATTGCTTAATCCCGGCCCAGATGCCAGCCAGTCACTCTGGAATTCTGTGCCTCCAGGGAGGAGTTTTTCTGGATAAAGAGTGGGGGATGAACTCTCTGTAACTCAGTGTGTCATCCACTTTAATTACCTGTCCTCCTGGAGCCCTGATGAGCCTGTCAGATTATTAGTGCTGGGTGCCACCAGGTGAGTTTTTAATTTCTCGTTTCCTCCTGCTTATAACTTCTAGGGAAGTTTTTTGTTTGGTTGGCTTTTTTTTGCTTATGCATAACTCGGAACCCACTGAGCTTTCACTGTTGTCATTGAGGCCTGATCTTTGGTTAATTTATAAATAACTGAATTATTGTCTATTATGATTGCTTGGATTGCAAGAGCACCTAGAAGCCCCAGTCATGAGCAGGAGCCCGTTGTGCTAGGTGCTGTCTAAACACAACAAAAAGATGGTCCTTGCCCAAAGAGTGGATTTTAAATTCAGTTTAAGAATTATGTGTATTGTCAACCCAAGCACCCTAGAACCATAAGACTGGCTTTAAGAACCCTGTGATTTTACCAAAAATAGTGTCTTTTGGGTTGTCTAATTTGCTGTCTGGATTTTTGAACTTCTAGGGGAGCTCGTGGGACAAATCCTTTCTGTGACATCACAGGGCTAGAAACTTCTTTTTTAAAAAAAAGGCAGAGATTTTTCATATATTCACATGACTCCAGGAGCTGGGGCTTTAAGGATAACATTAAATATTACCAGACTTTCCCTAAAATCATGAGTTGGCAACACTGATTAAGTGTCTGCAAATATAGGCCCTGACCTTGCAAAGACATAATACGCTTAACTTCAAGCGTGTGGATAATCCCCTTTAGTTAATTGGGCTACTCTTATTTCTACAGTTCCTGTATTTATCTTCTGCTCTATGATGGACTGGGTTCCCATAAGGGGTTCAGTTTTACCCTTGCTCACGCAGATGTAAATCTGGTATTGACTTATGTGAGGGTGGGATTGAACCCAAACTATTTGTTTAAAACCTGTGCAGCCAGCGTAACCAAGGCACCTCAAGGGGCGTTGTTCCTCTTCCACTCTTTTCGCTGTTAGCTCTTTGTTCGAAAGCAGCGTGGGAAGGAAAACTCCACCTAGCAGTGCCCAAGACAGGCTCTGTGTGGCAAGAGCACAGAGCTCTTTTCTTCCTGCAGCGATGCTCAGACACTCGGCACAGTGCTGACCAATCTGGAGAACTCCTGGGTTTGCATGTTCTCCGCACAGACTGTCACTCTTCCACACCCGAATCAGCCGAGAGCCTGTCATGAAATACTGTGTGAAATGTTATATAGCTTTGAAAGCAGAGTAAGGGTTCTGGAATGTCACAGTTGAGACCACACAAGGGAATAAATCCAGAATATCTATGGAGGTCTATTTCCCTGTGTAAAGCCCTAAGAGATTTACCTGAACTCATACAGTGACCTAAATTGACTAGATCTCCTCAAGCCCGTCCCTCCTGTGGTCTGTAAGTAAAGTGCTTAAAGAGCCCCTGTGCCTCTGCCTCAGTCTGTCAGAGCAGTGGTTCTCAACCACTGTGTCGGGACAGATTTCTGTGTCACAACACAGTGGTAAGTGTGCTGTGGAGAGCTGGGGAGACGGTTGGATTCGGCCTGCAGCGGGTGGGCTGGTGTGTCCTGTAGGGTCGTGATACGCCACCAGGCGTCACAATCCGCAAAGGGTTGAGAACCATTGTGTCAGAGGGTGGCGCTGAAGGCAGCTGAGAAGGGAATGCACCTGGAAATCCAGGGGGAAGTTTGACTAGCTTGTTTTAAGCTGGTCTGGAAGAAAGGTGTGTCCGGAGCTGAGTGTTGCCAACAGAAAGCTGCCTTCCAAGGCAAGGTAATTGTTTTCATAAATGAAAGCCCTCATTCCAGAGAGCCAGACTCCCTCCCTGACACCCAGGGAAATAGCTCGATCTAATACTGCAGTAACAAGGATGGGCTGAAAGCAGCAGAGAGTGGCTGAGACCGCTGTTGGGAAGGGGGTCTGCAGAAAATAATGAACAGAGTAATGACACCTTGACCAAGGAGGTGGTGGGGTCAGACGTCTAATGCTTCGTGGCTCGGGTTCTGTATCCTGTTCCAGGTGCCACCTAGTTCACTGCTAAGTTCTGTGCAGGGGCTGCTCTTAGGGGCAGGCAGACAGTGCAGATGCACAAATTTTTGGTGGTGCCAAAATCAGCCTCTGGACAGGATTGGGATGCCACAGCTCCCAGCCTTTTTTCTTGGACTGCTGGCTTGAGGGCGCCAAACACCAGTGTCTGCCCTAGGTGGCACCTAGGACTGGCCTGGGCTCTGCAGACTTGTCCTCTGTGGTATCACTGATCCATGATGCAGGAATCGCCAGATGAAGTCTCCGACTTTTGATCAGGAAGATGTCAGATGAGATTGTTGAGGAAAATAATTATGGCTGTCTCCTACTAGGGGTGCTGTGGTCTGGTGCCTGGGAGCTAAGATTTGTCCACAGTGCGAGGTGTGACTGTGGCTTCGATTAGGCTATCCTGGCTAGAAATACGGGTGTTGCAGTTACCTCCCTGACGGCAATGAAGCTGTAGCCTTCGAACTCGACTGGGCCTGCTGGGGTGGTGCCCGCAGCCTCTGTGAATCAGGCTCAGAGACTGAGCCACACTGACCAACGGTCACACAGGCACGGTGAATAGACAGAATAGTTCTACACAGAGGTGCTTGAGAACACATGCCGTTGCTATATACATCACACGGGCGAATCTCTGAAGAGAAAGCGGGTCACAGCTGCCAGCCCTTCTAAACCTAGGGCTCTAATTTGAATGTGGCATGCATTGCTTGCCACCTGCTTCGGTTGTGTGCAGCAATGCGGTGTGGTGACCAGGAGATGGCAGGAGATGCCAGCATGCCTATGAACTCCTGCAGCTCTGTGTAGGCGGAGAATGCCTCCCGCCCAGGAAACGGCATCGCCCTGTCACAGTGCTTGCTCCCAAAAGCTGAAGGGTGGGACGGGTGGCCAGGTCAGACACCCGCCAGGTGCAGGGAATTCAGCAGGGTACAAAGGCAGCCATGCCCAGAAGCCAAAACTCGTTGAACAGAGAATGATTCATAGGGAGGGTATTTGTGGGGAGGGGCTGGGCAATTGTTATATCAATGAGCATGGAGGCTTTATGAGGTCAGATCGCTGAGGTGAGTGAGTGTCATCTACAAAGCCAGGCCAGTTCTAGAAACTCCTGCAACGGCCAACGTCAGCCAGGCCTGTTCTAACACACAGGGCGTTCTATATTGGGTTTAGGGGCTTTCCAGTCGCTGGGTGCTTTCCACCTCAGCTCAATAGCCCAAGGGGTGTCCCTGCGGGATAAATCAAGCACCTGTCGAGAGGGGCTCATGAGAGAGCATGGAGCACATGTAGCCAACGGCGAGGTCCCTGCTCCCCTCCAGCAAGCTATGTGCATGCACCTCAATAGTGACTCACTGCCCCCCCATGCCAGCTCAGCCTATTTGCTTTCATTCTGACCTGCCTCCCCGCACTGCTCAGCTTCTGGCCCTCTGTCAGTCTAAGCAGAGCTCCCTCCAGTGCGCCCATCAGCCAGAGGCAACCTGCAGTTCCTTTATTGCTACGCCCTTCCCCACCTTTGAGGGGAGGAGGAGAAGGGCCGCAACGTCCATGACCGACCAGCACACGCTGGGGGCTGCAGGGTCTGTCTGTAACTGTGAGTCAGGCCACTCGGTGCCCACGGACTAGATCCTAGCCCTTTGCACACTATATATACGGGATAAAGAGTGAAGAGCTGGTGTCTTGTTGCCTGGGGGGAGAGGAGTGAGGATTGAGGGGAAGAACCCAGTGGGATGGGGGGGGGGTTGGGTAGCTGAACTAATGGGATGAGCTGATACAAGGGTAGGTGGAGGCTGAACTGATGGGGGCTAGGACAGGCAGATGTGAAAGATGGGTGGGGACAGGATTAACTTGGAGGTTGGGGGCAGAATGAATTGCTAGGGAGGGAATGGCAGAGGTGGACGTGAGGACTCCTGCACTGGGGGCTGAAATCACCTACCCAATGTATGTGGGACAGGAGACACCATACAGTGTGTCTCAGACCCAGGCTGAGGATGGGCAGGGGGGCGTTCAACAGTCCCCAGGTGGATCAGGAAACGCCACACAAGCCTTTTAAAAAATGACCTGTGCTTTTTGATCTCTTGAGGCTGGCTATATGGGGAAAGCAAGGCAGTACAAACCAGACTGCTTAAGATATTCAACTGCCTGGTCACCAGTTTCTCAAAGGGGGCACTGCCCTTTGCTTTCCCATTCTGGTCTCATCCCCGGCCCTGCTGGGCTGTAGCAACCTCTGCTGTTCCAGTCCTGAGCTGTGATAAGGGTGCTGCTACAGACGGGAAGGCAGTCCAGTAAGGTGAAGCTTGGAAGGTGTACAAACCTGACGCTGCCATTGACCATGCACGGAGTTACACTGTCAGTGGGGTGGTTAATGACACAGGGGACCGATGGGTGTTGCCAGGGTGTTTGCTGAAAAGCTAAATTCTTGTTCTGGGCAAGAAGAAACCTGACAAAATCATCCACCCGTGCACACTTTCCCAGTTCCTTTCTCCCTGCTGGGGGAAGGGCCCTTTTCACTCTTAGTCCCTGCCTTAGTAATGCTTTCAACGAATGAATTGCTGTGGGTGGGCTGGATGTAAGCGTCTCCAGCAAAAGCATTGTGGATCTCGCAGCTGGAGCATATGAGCTCACCCAATGCCAGGACCTTTACATGGGGGGGATACACTTTATTGGAGCTTGGGGGCCCGGTCCAGGCTGCAACCCCCATTAGCAGGGGGCCTGTGTTACAAGTTCGTCCTGGATCTGAAAAAATTGTTCTTGGGCCCTGCCCAAAGCCATAAGCATGTTTGCCTGAGCAGCAAAGCCTGTTACTGGGTTTAGCCCCCTTGCAGGAGTCTGCCTGCACCTTAGAGATCCTGGCACAATCTAAGCTGTGTGGGTGTGGTGGTGTAAAGTGCTGGTGAGCTCTGCCTGGCACAGAGGCTGCCTAGGCTGTGGAGGCAGAAGAGAGGAGTGGGTGGAGGAGCAGGCAGGAGCCAGGATGCAGGGGTTGTGTTGGACTTTGCTGCATTTAAAAAAAAGGAAAAAAGTTCCCCTGGCCTTCTTCCCTGCCATGAGCGCTGGAGGGAGTCAGTTGTGGAGCTAGAACTGGACATAGAGCTTCTGTTTCCCAGGATCAGGCCTTATCTAGAGAATTGTAAAGCAGCAGACAAAGAGAATTCTCCATGACTCTCAGAAGGAGCCGGTGCAGAGGGAGGGATGCAACATTCTCTTGATGTCTCTGGCCCAGCATTTTACAGTGGGTGTGTTCATAGGCTGCTTTTTCATAAAACAAAGTTTTTACTGGGAAAGCACATCCCCCTGTGTATCCAGGGCCTGCTGCAAAGGAGTCTGAAAACCCGGCCCAAGACAGAGTTAGCCAGTCACACTGGCGGGGGCCCAAACTGGATTTGTGTTTCCCAGGTCTTGATCTTGGCCTATCCCAGAGGGACATGCTAGAATTGCCAACTTGGAGCTGGATCCAAGATTTGGTTCAGCCCATTGTGAGAGATGACCCCCATGTCTGACAGGAGAGCTGCATCAAACAGTTGTCTGTAGGGAGCCAACAGAGCGCCACGTCCTGATACAGGGGAATATCCAGCACTAAGTTCGTGGCTCCCGTAAAGCGGCTGTTTGGTGCACCACAGATGACCCATCATGAGGCCAGTTCCTGACATGCAGTTCAGAGCTGGGGCTCAGGTTTGACTTTGTTCCTCAAAACAGCTGTGTATTTAAACAGGGCTCCCCAGGCTGTCTGTCCCCTCTGCTCGCAGGATCCCTGTTTCTAGGTGCTGCTGCAGGCCTGCCATGGAGCGAGCCAGAGTGCTTGGGGTGAAAAGGCCAGCTAGAGTGGCATGGTTGGAATGAGTTGCTGAATAAAACAGTCCTTTGGCTCTGGGCTAGATCCTCAGCTGATGTAGCTTAATGGGAATTAATGGTTTACAGCAGCTGAGACTCTGGCCCTCAAATGCAGTTAATTAGGCCACAGCCTCCCTCCTTCACCTGTCCCTCCCCACCCCCAGGCTGCAGTGCAGGGACTGTTCCTATGAGCTATAATTACACCTGCAACTAAAGAAAAGCACACAGAGGCCTCCCCTGCAGTCCCAGCTCTGATCTTCTGTTTGTCCGTGGCGCTTTCATTGGCTGTCTGCCGTATCAGCTGGGGCTGATGTGAGAGGCAAGGGCATGTAAAAACAAGCACCCCCTTTACAAGACGCCTCCTACGCTGAAGGTCTGTCCAACCCTCTGGCTTGTGAAGTGTGTGGTAGGCAGCAGAAAGCAGATTCAGAGCTGGCCACTGTGGCACAGAGCCACAGTGGAGGCTCCTGGGTTATGCCCCTGTCTGATTATCGGTGCAGGAGGCAAGGCCCAAGAAAAAGAAGGCTTGGTCAGAGCTCCTTTGTGCTCTTGGTGCTGGCCCCAAAGTGCCCTGTTAACATCTCTGCCTTGACCACAGCAGAAGCTGGGGAGACGAGTGCAAGGGCTGAACGTTGCGACTGAAAGAGCTGATTTCCTTGAACCCTGTAGGAGGGTTCAGCACCAGCCCCTCTGAGTATCTTACTGGAGCTCAACACCCCAGGCTCTTGCTCCAGTTGGACGCTGTGGCCCAAGTTAACTCTCTGATTCAGCTGCAGTAACGTTGTGTAGCAATAACTCCAAAAAGGAGCGTCTACCCTGCGTTCCACCCTCCTCGCCTCAGTAACAGACTGCTGCATCTATCCCCTCTTCCCACCCTCTAGCTGCTCCAGGGGCAGTCACTGTTCCAGAGGACTTGCCATCCCCAAGACCCTCACTGGCTATTCCTGGCTGGTTTGCCCCCGTCCCACTAGGTGGTGCTGAATGTCGCTCCTGGGAGGGCCTAGAGAACTTCAGCTCAAGGTGGCTGGCCTAAATCCATCCCAAGCTGAGTGCCTCATGGTCACCCTGATCATGCAACTCCCCACCACACGTGGCCAGGACAGACCTCCTTTGCTGGAAGGCCACAGAAGGCAAGAAGTGGCATTTCCAAGAGAAAGTGCCCACAACATACCCCTCCCACCCCACAGCCAGTGGGACTGAGGGTAAGTCATTCTGGGGATAACGTGAGGCCCTCAGTCTCCAGGCATCTCTCACTAGCTGCCTGTTCCCATCCCATCAGCTTTTCACTGAAGCGGTGGGAAAGTGGAGAGAGAGGCAAAATCCATGCCTGGGGAAGAGAACAGGTCCAACCTCAGGGCCAAGCTCACATGACGCAGGGCAGGAGTGGGCGAGGCAGAAAGGAGTGAGGGCAAGGGAGTGGGAGGATATGGTTGGTGGTTTAGAGAACAGAGTGAAAACAAATTCTAGGGGAATAGTGCCCATGGCCCTGGTATGTGACACACCTGGGCGACAGCTCTCGCCCCAGGGCTGTGTGATGCAAGCGGCTGCTCAGAGGCCTGGACTGTGTCTATTTTCACCCTGTGCCCTTTGCTTTTCTCTTCAATGGAAAAAGTCAGAAATGTTAGGAAAGACACAGCTATAGAAACCTCCTCTGCATGTCAGATGCCCTCACCCCCTAGTGCAGGCGTGTCAGACGTCCCTGCCTCCTACGCCAGACGTGCTGGACCACGAGCCCAGAAGTGGCCACCCGACCCCACTCCAGCACCGAGTGCTCGCCGCGATATTGTTCATAGGAGAATTGATTCTCTGTATTCTAAAGAGCCCAACGCTGGGGCTGCGTGGCATGTAGGGTTCTGTGTACATCTAGTGAGATGTAGTTGCTGCTACAAGCAGCTTCCAGCCCAAAAGGACTGAAAGAAAAGTCGGGGAGGGGAAACAAAGGACTTCTCAAAGGTCACAGCCAGGAAGAGAACCCAGGTGCAGTCCCCTGGCCACTGGCCCTGTTTGGTGCTGCTCCGTAGGGCGCTCTCATTGCTTTGAGCATGTTCCTGTGACATCGGACAGCAAAGCCGGCGAGTCGTTCCCAATGTGCTAGGCACTCCTGCAGCCCTGGTGAGTGTACTGTGAACTGCACTGCTACACCCCCCAGAGCCTCGATTGCTGAGGCTGAGAGTACTTACAATTCAAGAAAAATCACTGTAAACTACCCTCCCAGGACACCCAAAAGGCTTCCCAGTCTGCATGTGCCACTGCAAGCCTCTTTCGCAAGTGGCTGTAAAAACACTTTAAGCTTTGGTTGCTGGCCCCGTATTGAACATTGAAAATTCAGTTTGTCTGTAACGGATCAAAAGAGGTTCATAAGCCTCTGCCTGCAACGTTGTAATCTGTGTTTGGAACCCAGCCCCAGGAGCTGAATGGGAACCAATCTGCTGTTGTCTGTTAGTTTGGCTCCTAGGGCATTAGGCCAGGTACAAATGTTCACTGTGATGGAAAGATTCAAGCCCATTAAATCATGGTTGAATCACCTCTACTGGTACCTTTCCCGGTACAGGGGAAAGCTCATTTAATGATATTATCGCACCGTTACACAGAGCCTTGGGTTGAATTCATTTTCCTCCCAGTGGCATCGCTTGTGGTAAAATCCTGCACTTCAGTGAAACTGTCATTGGTGCAAGGACGGGGGGAGAGGGGGTTGTTTTGTTTCTAGAAATTATCACACTTCAAATTCAGAAAGTGTATCTGGGAAGAGCTCGGGAAAGGGTGACTGGGTGATATAGCACTTGGCTTTTCACAGGAAACTTTGTGTATTACATGGGACAGAGAGTCCCATGCCACTCAGGCACCCGCACAAGGGCTCAGCTCCTAGGGTGATGTTAATGGCCAGATTTTCACAAGGCCTCAGCACCCACCCTGGACCCAGTCTGGAAAGTCTGGTCCAAAGGGTGGATGCTAACCGCCTGAACGTCCAGCCCTGAGTGCTTTGGAACACCTGGCTCACGGACCACAATGCCAATGAGTGACAAGGGCCAGACAGGAGCTACCGTGGTATCTGCGGCTGCTTGGATCTTGAGTTGTCACATAGTATTAGACGTTGGCCGTCAGAGAATGTCCCTTGTCGTGCATGGGTGTGACACCGTGGCCTAAAAGGTGTGAGGTAGGGAAAAAGCCCCCTACACCTTCATGACTTGTGGCTCAAAGATGGCTAAATTGTGTAAAATAATAATAAGGATCTGATTTTACCATGCTTATTGACTAGAATGACTCTGCAAGACGCCCCACTAATTTTAATAGAACTGCTTAGGGATAAGGTGCTACTCAGAGAGGCTATGTGTACACTTGTTAATTTAAGTCGACTTAGTGAGTCCACACTTAAAAATAAAGTCGACTTAAAGGGGAACTTAAAAAGTCGACCTAGAGCGTCCACACTGGATGCCTAGGTTGACTTCTAGGGCCTTAGGGGGACCTAGGGGAGGTCCACGGGGGCAGCAGGGGCACCCCTTCCCCAATGCCAGGGGGCTCAGCCTTTGTCCCATTGTACGTAGGTACAATGGGGCAAAGGGGGACAGGGACCCTGGCAGGGCTCTGCCCTGCCCTTTGGGGGGGCATGCCACACTCCCCCTGTGCCCCCCCAGAAAGGAGGGCATTGGTGTAGCCCTGGGGTAGCCCTAAGTTGACTTAGGGCTACCCCATATCTACACTGGCTTAAGTCGACTCTAGGGAGTCGACTTAAGCCTTAGGTCTAATAGGAAGGTGGTGTTATAAAGTCAACTTAATTTTAATTAAGTTGATTTTATTTTCCTTACGTCGACTTAAGCAAGCTGCTTAAGTCGACTTAAGGAAACAGTAGTGTAGATGCAAGGTAAATTAAGTCGACTTAAGCAAGCTTAAGTCGACTTAATTTACCAGTGTAGACGCAGCTAGAGTGAGGTGGCAGAATCAAGCTCTGATCCCTGCTCTTTATTTCAGTGCTTTTCACCCAGAAGGAGCCAGACTTTCCCCTTAAATGAAATGCAACTGTTGCTAAATGCACATATTGACACTAGGAAGTGAAGAATATGGTAACCAAGTCAAACTGCAGAGGGAATTTATAGAGGCAAGCCGTAGAGACTCAAGCTAGAATTTGACCAGAGATAATGAAGGTAAAGCTCATTCTTCAGAAAAGCATCATGGTATTTTCACAACCCAAAATGCTTGTGATTTGACTTTTAGACTTCTGAATCACCCTCACCTGTCATGTCACTGATCCATGAATGAAGAAGTCTCTAATTACTCTTGACAGATTAAGCCATTTCAATCTGTTGTGTCACTAAGGAGTGTCCAAGCAGCCCTTGCATGACACCCTTCGCTGGGCCATGACATGAGACACTGACATTTTAATTCTTATAAATAATGGTTATTACGATGGTGCCTCAGAGCCAACCAAGAGTGGGGCCCGGTTGTGCCAGGTGCTGTACTAATGTACTTGTAGAGAGTCTCTGCCGTGAAGAGTTTACAAACTCGCTAGACTAGACACCCCTAGGGCTGGAGGAAGGGGTTAGCCAGCGGTGGCTTGTGTGCTTCACTGCTATGAGTTCCAGGGCTCGGTCATTTGCTTTGAGGTTTGCCCAGCTCTGAAATTCAAATTCACCGTAATTTCCAGCCCTCCTGTGTTTAAGCCCTTTGTGGTGTTAATTCTTCATTGAAAGCTGAGACAGTTCTGAGCTATCTGTGTTGCAAGGCAATGGAGAATCAGGACCTCAGAATTACTGTTCTGTTTGCACACTTGGAAGTTACTTGCACTCAGAGGGAAACCAGCAGACAGAAACACAGAAGACATAAACACACCCAGACAGAGTTTTATCCTCTTACTCTAAGACCAGACAGAAATGGATGTGCTATTCCATAACCTAGCTCTATTAGCTATGACAAGCATGTAAAGTGGGTGCAAGGATTGGCCTGTTTCATTGTGGAATTCAATAGGACAAGTGCAGTGGCTAGCTCTTGTAGAATGAAGTGAACTGTATGAGTTGTGTGCTATTCTAAGGAGCAACAGGCCCTGGGTGAAGACGTTAGTCTAGGATTTGGGAGACCTATGTTCATTTCCCTTCTCTGCCATGAACTTCCTGTGTGACCTTGGGCCTTTACAAATCTGGTTTCAGTTCTGTGTCTCAATCCCCTGCCTGTAAAACGGGGATTTCTTGGCCTCTTGGTGATTGAGAGGATAAATATACAGCAGACTCCCATTTATCCAATTTAAGTGGACCCGGGGCCAATTTGGGTAATCTAGAGGATGGGAAGTGCCAGGCTGCAGTGCTGTTCAGTAGTCACAGGAGAGATCACACACTTCTGGACCTGTATGTGCTGGTTGTTTGGTTAATACGGAGAGCCGGATAACGGAAGGTCGTATAAATGGAGTTCTATTGTATTAATGATTGTGAGATGCTCAAATACTACAGTGATGGGGCCATATCAGTATCTTGCACTAGAGCCATGGCAGGAACCTGCAGGAAATGCCTTTGGCTCGATGGGTGCTGTGAGTTGGTGGATGAGAAGAGCAGCAGCAGAATGACGCAGGCTCTTCTAGAAGGTTGCAGGGAGATGGTTTAGTTGTAATGGACTTGTTCCAGGACCCATTCAGCTAAACATGGGAGTAATCCGAACCCTAATCAGGAAAACATGGGACCATTTCCTTCTGGGATTTCAGCACATGTGATCAAAGTGCTTTGCTTAATGGAGGAGTCTCTGAAGTTGCCCTCTAGTAACTGGCTCCACAGAGGGACTATGAGACAGGGCACTACCCATGAAAGATCCGCATTAAAAGTGGTAGCAGCCCATGTCTCCATTGTTTATAAGTGTTCTCACCCAGGTCCCTTTTTGTGGTCTATAATTGTCTGTTGCTTGCTGGCACTGCGTTCATTTCTGTGAAATTAATATCTGCAACGACAGTACATTTGGAAGCAGACTTTCACGGAGGAGTTTCAGACTCATGAAAGGTATCAGATCAACAGCCCTGAAGACCTCTGTTTATTCACAAAATGAGGCCAGTATCAATGCCAGCAAGGGTGGATTCCTCCCTTGTGTGCCTCACTCTTGTTCTGCCAAGATGACCTCCAAGAGGTGAAAGAGAGTCCAGTCTCCATGAGCTGGTCAGTCCTTGGCTTCGCCCCTGAAACTGCCAGCAAAAGAGAGAGGTCCAGCTAATTTTGAAGGGGAATAACGAAAGTCACAAAGACCAAAAACACCAGGGAGTCCTGTGGCACTTTTAAAGACTAACAAATTTATTTATCGCATGAGCTTTCGTGGGAGAAAATCCCATTCATCAGATATCCCATCTACAAGCGTCTGACGAAGTGGGATTTTCTCCCATGAAAGCTCATGAGATAAATAAATTTGTTAGTCTTCAAAAGTGCCACAAGACTCCTCGTTTATTTTGCTGCACTAGACTAAGACAGCTAGCACTTTGAAGCAGACCAAAGAGCAGCTCTCAGATGGTATCAGGTTTCACTCACTGTGGAGTTGGTTTTGAAAACCTAGTACCTCTCCTGTTAGTAACAAACTCCCCTGCAAGGACCAAATTGATGGAATTTATTTCAAGGCTTCTTTAAGGTCAAACTTAGACATCTTTTCTTTGATCCCACCGCAAAGACTACTCAGGCCAAAACCAAAGAGAATGCCACAAAACTATTTTTTTAGATGCTGAATAAAATAAACTCCCAGTTTTATTGGAATGATTCCTGATACTTAATTTCTGAATTGCAGTCTGTGTTATATTATCTACCCTGAGTGACATGAGACAACTGTTTCATGAAAAGTTATATTTAACAGTGCATCTTTGACCCAAAAAATCTCCTAGCATCATTTTAAAATATAAATTTATTTTTCTTATTTGTTTAAAACATATACACATATAATTTTTTTTAAATTACAACACAGGAAAAAACAGTAGAATTAAATTAAAGTGCTTTTTTCTTGGTTTTGTTCATTTACAATAGTCAGTACTTAACCCTATAAATTAGCATAATTTTAACACACCCTTTAGAAAAACTACATAACACTGAGCAGCTTTGAAAACTGCATTCATATAGCATTCACTTCATTTTCTGTTTGATTTTGGTTGTATAACATTTACTCTAAATACCACAGTGCATAAGAAATAAATACTTTTTTCCAAACACATCTGCATTGCTGGCAGTTTTCCACAGTACAGAATAATTGCTGAGAACAGTGCAAAGATTTTCAGTATCAAGGCCAAAAGGAAAGATGTGTCCCCGGCTAGTCATAATTTACTAGGGGAGAAACAGAACATTCTTTACACCAGTTGTAAACATTTTTTCTCTGTTGGTGCCTGAATGGGTCAGTCAGAAGAGACACATCTGAGAGCAAGGAGTTCATCGCTGCATTACATCAGTGCATTTTTCTCATGTCCAGATGCGGGAAATAGACCCCATATAAACTCTGTTGGACCTGGTACAGGCCTCCCTTTCTTCTCAGACAAAAGGCAATCTGGTGGTAAGAAAGCAATGCTAATGAGAGAAATGTGAGCTTTTGTATCACCTTTCCTCAGAGGGCCCAAGAGTGCTTTATGGGGGGGGGGAGGAGAGATATTATCCCTGTTTTATAGATGATGTGACTCAGAGGTAGAGAGGTAAAATGATTGGTCAAAGGCCACAAAGCCAGTCCATGGCAAGGCCTCCAGTTTCAGACCCTAAATCTCTTTCCTTTTCAAAGTTCCTTGTTCAGAATGACCAGTTGTTTCCTTCTTAAGCCTCTGAGTACAATTATCCAATTTTCTCTTTGCATTCCTTGTTGGCTTATTTGGAAAGCAGGCTAACCAGCTTGCATTGTGAGAGCCCTGTGAAAGAGGAGACTAAAAAGGAGTAGCTTTCCTCCCTCATCTCAGATCCCCAATAGTAACCCTGTTCGGAGACTGAAAGAGGACCCACCCAGAGATGCAGCTGGAATCTGACCCTGGAAAGAGATGTTAGCCTGCTTCCCATTGCTAAGGAGTTTGAACGGGAAATACTGAGAGTGATTCCTGAAGCTGGTAACTTTTAAAAGGTGTAGTTCCATGTCCTCACCATTCTGCAGAGATTTAGGGACATGAGAATATTGAAGAAGAAGCCTCTGGGTCTCTGGGGGCTTGATCTTACCTCCATTTCGATGGTTTTTGCCATATTCCTCCTCTATGCTTTTCAACCTTTTTCCTTGATGACTTATTCAATAGGCATATTCCTCTCTCCTTACTCATGTGAACTATCCCATGGAAGTCACATGAGTAAAGCAGGGAGGATTTGTCCCCAAATGCTGCTTATTTTCCCAAGTATGTTTCCATCCTGTTTGTGTTCCCCAAGCTTACTAATTCATTGGCTGAATTTACTTTCAATGTGTCTAAATCTGCCAGAATGCCCAGTTCCATAATCACCCTCTTTCCAGCCACTGGGCCCCCGGGGTATCTTGGATGTTTAGGATGCAGGACCGAAATGTGGGCACTTACCAAGAAACACAAGAGCAAGAGGAGGATCATGCCAAGCAGTGCTGAGAGGCAGATGAGGATTATCGCCCAGAATGGGAGATCTGGAAGGACAAGAGAACAAATGAAAAGATCTCTAAATTAATAATCATTTTGGTCTGAAACAAGATTATACGCAAGACCTAGATGGTGATTTGGGAGAACTTTTTCTATGAGCACATTTCAGAGGCACTGCTCAATTTAAAGGGGAGGTTTGAAAATGCAAGAAGGGTGGGGGGAACCTGGTTGTTAAATGCTCCCTGTGTCTTGTCAGGTTTACTTCTCTTTATTTAAGTGTCCTAATCATGGGATTGATGTGCAGAGGCCAATGTGGAATAGGCAAGGGACCCAAAAAGTTCTAGTAAAAAAAGAATGTCCATGTCACTCAAACACCTCAAAATTGATTGGGCCCTCTATTGGCAATAGCTGACTGGTTCATGGATAGCAAACTACCCTCTAAGCCACTGATCAGGTTTCTTGGTGCATCTCAATCCTTGTTCTCTGCTTGTGGCATGCAATAGGTCAATCCCATGAGGACGGTAACATTTGGATCTAATTCTGGCTGCTACCCAGGATGTACTGTTGGTGATAAGCTGTAGTGTGGGGCAGATGCAAGGATTTCCCATGAATATTTGTTCAAGGTTTGTAATGGATTCTCTATGGCCAGGTTTGCAGTTCTTGTACATTTGTTTTCTGCAAATATCAAAGTCGTCAAGTTTTACAGGCCCAAAAGGTGACTGGAAACAACTTTCTGAGTTCTACTGGCCCCAGGAGATCTGTATCTGCCACTCATCCTTGGGCTTCCATAGCCTGATTACCGTAACTACCCTTGCTTGAGTGCTGGAGAACCAGTTCAGTGCACTCTTGCCACCAAAGCCATGGATACATCATTCTAAACTCTAGTCTATGCATCTTCTGCACTAACTTTGTGAGGCTCAAAACCTGTTCAATAGCTTAATGTGAATTGCTTCTTAAAAACCCTTACCAGATTTACCAGGCTCTCCTGCCAATGGATCGAGAGGAGAATAATCTGGAAAGAAAAGGGAAACATGTGAAGAAAAGGAGAACGGAGAGAAAGCAGATACACAAATTCCAGAGGAATTACTATCGTGGCAACTTGCTCAGAAACACCAGTTCCCAGGGCTCTGCCGTGCTACTCACCATTAACAAACAAGCTATCCTTGTCTAGACTGTAGCTTTCCCCTAGCTGAGTGACGCCGTTGGTTAGACGTTTAAACTCCTCGTACACTTCTTCTCTTTGAAAGGCCCGTGAGGTGCTGTCCAGCATAAATTTGCAGATGGAATTAACGCCGGTGTATGTTTTCCCGGGGATGGGCCTGGAAAATGCAAGTCACAGGCCGTTGATGTAGGGGAAGGAACACAACAGAACATGTTGAAATTTATTCATTTATTGAGAGAGATAGACCAGGAATTTGCAACAGGGATAAAAGTTAAGGAAAGAGTTATAAAAAGGCCAGTGTAGTTTTCATATTCAGCTCACGCTTGCAGATCTCAGGGCAATTTTTTGTGAAACACTGGCCAGTTTTCACCTTTAAGTTACCTCTTTTTACAGTCTTGAAAAATTTCACTTCCCTTGGACATGTCACTTTTCTGCTGTATGAATCAAACTCTTGCCTTTTCTCACCCTCTCCTGTCCCCACTCAGTTATTATCAGGGATTGTGGTGAAGGGTGGATTGGTGGGTTTTGTGCCTGTGCTGGTAAATTTTCATTACACTTTTGCAAAGCTCCTTAATTTTGATTTTTGGATGTGGATGAGAATATCTATTTTTTCCTGGAGATTAGTTGTACCTGAAAATGACTTTCCCAGCACAAAAAAGCATGTTTTGCCTTTGCAGAAACATATGAAGCAAGGCAAAAAGTGAGCAAGTGTGAAGTTGATTTTCTTCTCCCTCCATTGAAAACCCAATCTGCATTTCATCATTAGTGCACAGAGATTTGAGCTGGGGCAGACAAAGAAATGCAATACCTTCAAATAAAGTGAACTAGCAAAGGTAAAACTGCCAATAAGCCTTTCCTTGGAATTTAAAGAATAAAAATTCTTGTGTGGCACAGCCGTGAGAAGGGACATACCTAAAACTTTCAACTGAACAGCCAGCGAAGTACTTCTGGATGCTGCTATTTCTGAAAATAGTGTCAAGCTGCATGGAAAAGGAAAAAGAATTATTGCAATGTGGGCACGAACAAGAGTGTATCAAGTAATCTTTGAACAATTGAAAGAGTCCATCCCTGCTAGTGAGATCTATGGCAAAATTCCCATGGGACCAGGATCGGGTCCATTTGCAGACTCCCTTGAACTTTACCTCTTTCTCAATCTTCTGCTTGTTCAGCTGATGAGAATTTGAATTGGGTTGTTTCAGATCTGATGAGTATTGGAGGTTGGTGATGGTGAAGTTTAACCTGAAAGGCACTCTCTCAGCTTGGATGGGTGGCTGAGTTACTGGATTAATAACTGTCTCCAAAACTAAGAAGAAAAAAACAGTCAAAAATACAGTGATGTGATGCAGCATAGACTTCTATGCAGGCAACAGCCTATTGGACTAAGACTTATGTGTAGCCACAGCTGCCCTCGGTTAAGCTTCGGAAACTGGTAGGTGCCATAAGACATTAGGTGAATTTGAATATCGGTGGGATTTGGGTTTCAAACGCTTTGAAAGCCCCAGTCCTCAAGTGTTAGAAACTTTCCTGTCATTTTTTTAGGATTTTGTATCTACATTTTCTATTCAAAACAGCTTTATGAAAGACCCACGAATGGTTTTAATTACTCCTCCCCTTGTCTAACAATGAAAGACTGGAAATATCACTGGGGACCCAACATGTTGGGTTGAGCCAAACTTAATGAGTCAAAAAACTGGGACATGTGCTCTGGGAAATCCCTGGCTCAAACCAGGGAAATAGAGACTTTTCAGTGGAAGAGAAACAGGCTTTAAAGTAGACATTTTCGAATCTGCTGTGTGGATTTGGGTTAACCAAAATGGAAGTTGGCCAGCCAGCTCTTCTATACAGTTTTACATACCATTCACCATGGTTTCTTGCAGCTGGTAGCGGCCTCCCAGCCATTGGGTGCTTCCATTCCTCGTTCCATTCTCAAATATGCTCTCAACACGTGTAAGGCCGAGGGTGGGTGCTGGCTTGAAGAAGCACTGACAATCAACCACTACAGAGCCAATCCTGGAGGCAGAGAAGTCAAGGTTCTTAAAAAAAAAAATCAGCCCTCACATGATCACTATTTTCAGTGTTAATGGAGGGTTTACGTGGTTTAATGTGGTTCTGGATACAGCCCTGGAGACTAGAGATCTCTCTTTATGAATAGACCGGCTACATGCTCCCCTTACAAAAATTGCACACCAATGTTCCTAAACCAGTAGGGTCCACCTCACAGGGCTAAAAGAAGTTAGGGGTTTTATCTCTGGGATCCAATGCAATACTTGTTCTCTGCCGATTGAAAATCCCAGCACTTGTTGGCAAAGGGGCCTTAACTCAATGCGAGTCAGGTGGTTAATTCCCTTTGAAAAATCCCAGGCAAGAGGGGAAGAGCGGAGGGGAAAGGTTTGATGGGGGCAGTTGTCTAGTGGGAATTGTGGTAAGAATCACCAACTCATTCACAGACCCCCAAGCCTCCACAGAACACAAATGACTTTTGGTCCCCACCAACCTGTGACAGGTTCAGACCAGTTCCCGGGAGGTGAGAAGAGTTGGTTCTCATGACCCATCTCCTGAGCCATGGAGTCCCCCAGTGACTCTAATTTTGTGAATAGTGCTAATTGCATGAAATGCCAGTTAAGGAATCAACCTGAATGTCAAACTTTGGAGCAGAGAGGAATTTTGCAAAGAGCCAGGGCACATGGTACAGATGGAATGGCACACGTGTTTGCACAATTTCATCAACAACACTGAATTGTAGCACAAACCTCAATTTTGTAACATTGCAGAACAGGAATCTGTCGCGAAGGTCACTCTGACTGTACAGTTGGTTAATCTGAAATAAACGCCCAATTAGATGTCACCATTAGTTATGGGTAAGCTCTTGCCTGAGGCTTTAGGGTAAAGAAAGACCCTGCCATGGTTGAAGATGTGAGTGACTTTATATTTGAAACTTGCATCTTATGGTAGTCCAACTGGATTTTGAGCATGGCAGCCCTTCTCATCCTAGAGGAATCTACAGCCATCCCCAACCTAGGGAGATCTGATGGTTCCTATCTTGGCCAACACTCCCGAGACTGAACTGGCAACCTGCTGAGCTAAGAGCATAAATTGCTCTGGCTGGAGCTAAAGAGCCAACATTCTCTAGGTATGGGTGTAACAGACTCATACGTTCAGTGGTTCAAACGTGACTCGCTAACACACTCACGGGTAGGTTACACCTGCATGTCTTGGGATCAGTTTTAGCCAACTCCTAAATTTGGTCATTAAGATGTAGATGCCAACAGACTAGGTTTAATAGATGACCTCAGCCTTGGCTCACTCTTGTCTCTTTTAGAGGAGATCAAGGCTTGGGAGGCCCATGCAGCACTGTTATGCTTTGTAACATAACAATCCTGAATTATTCTCATGAATTATTTACACAACACAGAGGTACTACAGCACAGAGCTGATGGAAATTTGGAACAGTGACAATTTCTTTGTCAACATTTTGAATGTCGACAATTAAAAATAATCAAACTTTTCATGAAAGGTTGGGTGAAAATCAGCCGGAAGAGCCAAGGTGGTTTCTGAAAGCTACCATCTCACCTGGTCCTCGATGTCTTTCAGTAATGCTTGATAGGCTGAAGACGTCGGGTCTGAATTGGTTAGATTTTTATTGATAATTTTGAAGTTAAGCTCATAGCCTGTGTTCTCTGAAGCCACGACGGGTGGAGGTTTTGTAGTGGTAGCTATGGCTGAGCGCTGGAAACCTAAATAAATACGTTTTTAAAGAGTTAAAGATGGTTTTGGACAGCAGTTTTAGTCACATAACTAAAGGCAGATATGAGTGTGTCCCTCTTTGATTTATATCATACACAGTGAGTGTTTTACATAAATGAAGAGCCTCTGTGATAGCATAGTATGCTGGCTTGGCTTAGTCCTAGTGCCAAAAGCTGTGGGAGCCATAAACTGGAAATCCTCATCACTGAAAGGAAGTTCATCAGGTGCTACTAGCGAGCGCAAGCCCTGAAATCATGAATTAAAGTCTCCAGGTGACCCCTAAGGCAGCTCCTGATGGTTTCCCTGGATGCTTACCATTCACGTAAAGGCTGTTCTTCTCCAGGGTGTAGGGTCCCAATTTGGTCACGCTGCCCAACTCGTCATAAAGCTTCACTCTGTCAAACTGGGCGACTGTGGGGTTATTTTTGTAGCTGCAGACAGCATTAACCCCAGTGTTCTTGTTATTCACAGACCTAGAGAATCACACATATGTTTAGGACACTGCTGGCACTGAGAGAAAATCACCTGCCTTATTTATGTTATTGCAAAGAGTTGCACATTGAAAAATAATCAGCACAATCAGTCTTGATAAAGCTTTTTAATTCACAGAACTAATAATAAAAGAGGGTAATTTTGACTGACTTTCCCAATAGCAAAATAAACATTAATATAAAAGAGACAAAGAAGGGAGAATTAAGTCAATAAGGAGACATGGGCCGATCTCAACAAGGGAAAATCATTGGGTTATAAAGAATTATGTGGCTTTACATCGCTTGAGGCCCTTGCCCAATTAGTGTTTGGCAAGAGAATGGAACCACCCCATTCCAAGATTCTTACCTAAATGCCATCACTTTGCATTCGGTGTAGACAGGGCCAATGCTGCTGTTTCTGAGCAGAGGCTCAATCTGTCAAAAAAAAAAGATAATTTCTGGAATCTGACACATGTTGGGAGGGGGGAAAGTGGGCAGTGCACAAAGATGGAGAGCACAAAAGCCAGCAAATGAAATAGGCTGGGTAGGGTGTGCCTCGGTCAGACTTACGTAAAGGATCATTATTTTCTCTGTCGCATTGAATTTGGGAGAACCCAGCATTCCCAGGTCGGTAGTGTACTTCAGGTTGGTTAAAGTGAAGTTCAGTGTGAAATTCATAGCTGTGGGACTTTGTGGGGTAGTTACGGCCAGAGCTGTAATCAAAGAGATAAAGGATCATAAACTAACAACATATAAACTCTCTTCCCCCTCAAAGACACCCTGAATCCCAACACAGCTCAAGACTATTACAGTGCTCTCAAGAATTTGTTCCCCAGTAATTTTCCAGAGTTTACCACCCTTTCTATAGTTTTAATGTGAATTAATTTGATAAAAAGACTCACTTGGCTCAAGAAGTGCTTCATTGTATCCTAAAAAGGAAGAGAGATAATTGTTAAGAAAGATGCCTATAGCTGAGAGTATAAAAAAGAAAGAGGTCAGGGTAATAAAAGAGAAGTTGGAAATGGACTGTCAGGGTGCGTCTACAATTACAAATTAAGTCGACTTCATTTACTCCGGGTCTGTACTGGGCTTTCCTTAATTGGACTTAAGCTACTCCTTAAGTCAAATTAAGGAAAAGTTAGTTTGAATTAATAACACCTCGTTTTCATTCAAACTAGTGCTTAAGTCGACTTTATTAAGTCGACTTAAGCCAGTGGAGATGCGGAGTAGTGCCTAGGTGGACCTTCTAAAGTCGACTTAAAATGTTAAGTCAACTTAATAAGGTTGAAAAGGGGCCACATCTACACTTGAAAAGCTAAGTCCACTTCTGTTAAATTGACTTAATAAGGTCCACTTTAAGTCGACTTAAAGTCGACCTTATTAAGTCGACTTAATAAAGTTGACTTAACTTTTCAAGTGTAAACATAGCCTCAGACACCAGATGTTGTAGATGGCTAACTATCACATAAATAATCCTGTTGTTTAAGCATGGGTGTAGTTTTCTATCATCTGAAAGAACTACAACTCAGAGATAAAACCTATGTGCTCTATTTGGATAAAATGCTCTAAAATACTCGTGACTTAAGAGACCAAATCCTGTTGACTTGGAATGGGACATAGTCTGCTACATCACTTGAATCACTTTTGAAAATGGGATTTAAGGTCAAAATTTCAAAAGTTCCTGTAGGACTCAGAAGCTTAAGTCCTGCAAATCCATTGGACTTAGTCTCCTAAGTAACTTAAGTGTTTTGGACCATTTGACCCATGTTCTTAAATAAGGCCCTGATTTAGCAAAGAACTTAGGGTCATGCTTATGTTTAAGCATGAGTTATTCTATAAATGTCAATGTGGTACTTTGGTGCCTGAAGTTAAGGGTTTGCTTAAGTGCCCAGCTGAAAGGAAGCCCAAGGCCCAAGCAGACCATCTCTCACTCTCTTGTATTTTCTATGTCCCCTTTTCATCTCTTTGGGAATTTATCTTGTCCTCAGCATGGCAGCTGTCACGCTAATGAAGTAGTGTTTCCATGAAATGAAACTACAATGTGAAACTGCTGAGCTAGATTTCATATGCAAACTATACACCTTCATGCTGGGGTTGAATAGAGATCTCAAATGGCTACGTCATTACAAAAGGTGATTTCCTCTCTGTCACCCTTCTCGGCTCTTGTACCCTGTCCCACACTGAATCAAAACAGCTTGTTTACATTGCTGAGATAGGCTAGCAGACTATCCCTCTGGATCTGTTTGAGTTGACCTTGTGGCCCACTCTTCTCTGTATGTTTAAATATAGCTAACATGCCACATTTTCCATTTCATGCATCTGATGGTGTGGGGTTGTGCTCATGAAAGCGTATGTAATAAATACATTTGCTGGTCTTTAAAAATGCCACAGGACTCCTTGTTTGTTGTTCATGAGTTGAAAGGAAATCAGCTGTCTTCTGAGCTCACAAATATTTTATTCAAGTCTGGACTGGCTTGACTGACTTCTCAGTTCTATGGATGCCATTTTTTGCTGTATAGTTTTCAGGAGTTTAATCTCTTTTATTCATACACATTATACCAAGGAGCTATATGAGTGTTTCTTGGAGGTGTAAGACCATCATCTGATTACCATTGACAAAGAGGCTCTTGTTATCCAGGCTGTAGGGCCCTAACTTGGTGATGTTCTTTGTCATGCTGTTCAGCTCATGGTAAACTTTCATCCTGTCAAACTTGGAAGATGTTGCATCATTTCTGTAGCTGCAAAGGACATCTACTCCTGTGTCGTCCCTATTCTTCACCGACCTAGAAATCAGATGTTATAAAGATTTCTGTTCATTAGTGCCATTATCTTTGGTTGCTTCTTAGATATGCTATTAAAAAGAAGCAACTAAAATCAAGCCACACTACCACGAGAGACAGGATAATTGCTCAGTTGAGGTTATAAAGATAGCTTATTGAAATATGACTGTTTAATTAGGTAATATAGTTTATGAAATTAAAATAATCTAGGAACTTTTACTGTAAAGCTCTATAGAGACTTTCACTATAAAGATACTGGTTTTTATGTACCGAGGGCTATGTCTACACTAGAAAAAGTTAGGTCAACTTTGTTAAGTCAACTTAACAAAGTGGTTACCCTGAACAGGGACTTAGTAAATCAACCTAACTGCCCTTAAGTCGACTTAATAAAGTCGACTTAAGGGTTAAGCCAAGTCCACACTCTGCTTAAGTTGACCTAAGGAGTCGACTTAAGGGTTAGGTCGACCTAACCAGTGGTTCTTACTAAGTCGACTTAAGCTTTCATTAAGTCGACTTAAGGAATTTCTTGTTGACTTAATGAAAGCCCAGTGTGGAGGGGGAGTAATTTAGGTCAATTTAAGACTACTTAAGTCAACCTAAATTGCCAGTGTAGACATACCGAAGGTGATTCACTATAAATGCTTGAGATGGGTGGTAGTTAGATACATGGGTGTTATAAATATTAAGCAAAGGACCTATACAGTGTTAGTTATTAGAGTATCAATCAAAGGTACATAAATCCCTGCACCATAGCATAATTGAAGAACTATACCATTCTTACCTGAATGCCATCACTTTGCACATATTATAGGCAGGGCCAATGCTGCTGTTTCTGAGTAGAGGAGCAACCTGACAAAGAAAGAATTTCATGAATGACTCATGAAGAGAAAGGCAGAAACAAGATATCTAAAGAATTGGGAAAGATGAGGGGAGGGGTGACTGAGTTGAACTTACATAATAAAGCATTATTTTTTCTGTTGAATTGAATTTGGGTGAATCAGGGTTCCCTAGGTCTGTAGTGAATCGGAGATTAGTTAATGTGAAGTTCACTGTGAAATTCTCCATTGTTGGTAATGGCCTTTGTGTGGTGGATGGTTTTGCAGCTGGAATAGAGAACAAAACCCCCTTAAGACAAATCAGGAAAGAATTTCACAGCTGGAGCAGATAAACTCTAGGTCAGGTCACTTATGGTTCCAGGGATGTTGGTCTCAGTAGTGGACACTGATATATCGGCAATAGACTAGCTTGATTTTGTGCACAATTTAATTTTACTAAGTCCTTGAAACAACATCCTTTCAAAGGTCTTACGTGGACTCTTTTTAAGCATACTTACATGGCAGAGTAAGAGGTTCGTTGTACCCTGGAAAGGAAAGGCACAGTCATTAAGAAAATGGGCCAGGAAGCTGGGTGAGTAAAGAACAGATGCTGATACAATGGTTTTTCATGAATATGATAGAAGATGTATTGCTAACTACAACGGATATATGGAGTGTAATCTGGAGTGTCACCCCTGCTGTGCACCGTGGGGTGCTTTACAAGAACTTGCTGCAGTAACTCCCATGTGGGCTGCTCACAAACAGCATTTAGGCATGCAAGTCACATTGTGAGCATCTGTGTGTAACCGTCACCTGCCAACCACTCTTGAGTTATATGCAGGCTTTTACTGACCTCGTATATACTGCAGGGTGATTGCAATACACTTCCAGTCCCAGATTCCCCCCACCCTCAATGTATGTTCTATACTGTTCAGCCTTCTCCTGGACCATCCCGAGATATTAAGTCCATTGTCCCTTGAAGAGAACAGTACACAATAATTTGCCAACTTAAATGGAGTTGCTCAGACAGTTTAACTTAAACACACTGTTAGTTTTAATTAATGAATGAAACATGCTTATGTAACTATAAAGAGAGATTTTAAGTGAGTACAAGTAATGATGCATAAAAGTTAGAAATAGTTACAAGAAAAATAAAGATAAAATGCTTCCTTCTGCCTATCTCGGATAGGGAGAGAGCAGTGACTGGTGTTTGCCCCTCATTTTTATAGTTTCACTCCCCCTTTTGAAAGCGTCTATAGCCGAGAATACGCATGTCTAATGTGGCAGGATGCTTCCTGGTTCTTTCACCTGTATATGCTCACATGTAGGTTTCCTTTTGTTTCCTCTAATCCTTCCCCACTTCTGCTTAATAAATCTATTTACTGCTTGAATGCAAATTAAGGCAAACACACATTTCTTTGTTAAAGACAGACCAGTTTGATGACTTCTGCCTGGGTAGAGTTGTGGTGTTTGGAACATATGCTAATAATATCAGACAGGGGAATTTTATAACTTCACATACAATGTTGCTGCATGTATTTTACTATGATAAAACTGACCAATGAGGTTTTAGTTTTTAGGTGATACCTTATAAGGCATAATTTGCACAAAGATTATTATAGTGGTATATAAACTGTGAACAGAGTGGTACGTTCCATCACAAACAGAATCATAATAATTATTGGAATAATAGTGGTACTACATTTATAGAGTGGTTTTCATTCTATAGGATTCCCAAACAGTTCATAAGATGGAACCAGCTCCTGTGCTCACTCAGTAGCTATTTAACAGAACATTGTCAGGAAGAGAATAATGGTTTAATTCAGGGGTTCCCAACCCCTGTCCTGCATTTCAAAAGTGGCTTTTTAAAGTGACCCATGCTCACTACCCGGCTGCTGGCTAGTACAGCACAGCTGGGGGGTGTGCTGGAGGGGGCAGGCTGGTGCGGCGTGCTGGCTGCTGCTGCTGCCCGCTTCCCCTCCGGTCCCCTCCAGGGGCTGTGGGCAGGGCACAGGCCGGTGCAGTGGGGTGTGGCTGGGTGTGGGGGGAAGCGAGCCAGCGCAGCATGGCTGGGGGGAGAGGCAGGCCGGGGCGGCTGTGGAGCGTGTTGGCTGCTGGGACCTGGGGGTGGCTGTGGACAACACGGCGTGATTGGGGGGGAGGTGGGAGCGTGGGCCATGCTGTTGCTGGGGCCCACAGCCTGCCCATAAACTGTCCCTGTTCATGGGCATCCAGCCCCCCGCCTCCCTTTTTAAAAGAAAAAAAACCTTTCAATTGTTTTCAATTTTTAAAAAAAAATGTTTTGGGCTTGAGAGCCACAAATATAATTTTTAGAACCATGGAGGGCCACTAGTCTATTGAATTCAAAAAATTATTTAAATTTAATTAATGTATTTTAATTAAATTTAATTTGAATTTAATTAATTTAGTTTTAATGCAAATTTAATTAAATGGACTGGTGGCCCCTCAGGGTTCTAAACATTATATTTATGACCTTCGAGCCAAAAAGGTTGGGAACCACTGGTTTAACCAATAGATAGACATTTGAGTACTCACATTAGAATTTGGTCAAAGTTTTCGGTGTTAATAAATCTACTTATCTGAAAAGTGACACAGGACCCACATGATCCTAAACATGATTTTCCCTCTTGCCTAACAGATGGGACACCCATTAGCATAGAGTTGCATAATGTCATGCTGGGGCCTTTAGAGTCTCATTTCACTTGCTCAACACTTCTCAGTTCCAGCTTTAGATCCAAATCCCAGCCTCCAACAGTCCATCCCTATTCACCAAAGCAATTAAGCTCATGCTTATCTTCAGGCATACACTTAAGTCCCATTGACAGCAACAGGACTTAAGCATGTGAGTAAAGTTAAGCAAGGGCTTAAGCATTTTATCAAATCAGAATGTAATTAAACACATGCTGAAATACTTTGTGAAGTTGTGGCCTTGACCAGTCTTGACTAGGAAGGAAAAGTACCACCTAGTCAAACAGCACTTCTTTCTCCACCTAAATGTCACTGCAATAGATCTCCATGCACCAACCAAGCTCAGAAGGAAGTTACTACACACTTAATGTTCATTACTAAAGGCTTTAAAACTCTCAAATATTTAACTCCTGAATGCACTATGTGGACTCTACTTTCAGTTGTCTAGTTTGGGGGATGTTTAACTCTTTTCATTCCCATCTCAAGATGGTGTGCATTAAAACAAAGAACCATGGAAATATTCATTGGAAGTGTAAGAAAAAAAATCACTCTATTACCATTGACATAGAGGTTCTTGTTATCCAAGGTGTAGTATCCTAACTGGGTGATGCCATCTGTCATACTGCTCAACTCATGATAAACCTTCACTCTGTCAAACCTGGGAGCTGTGTGATTATTTCTGTAGCTGCAGTAGGCATCTACGCCTGTGTCGTCCTTGTTCTTCTCTGACCTAGGAAATCAGATAGTTGTCATATGACATTTGTCAGTCATTAAAGTGCTTGAATTAATTTCTAATATTTGATCAGACAGTGCACGAGAAGAGACCATTCTGCAGGTTATAAAGATGAAAAATTTCAATGATGCCACCACAATAACATAAGTTTAATTGAAACACACACAATTGTAAAGCCAAAGTTCTTCAAAGGGAAGTGTTTCAGAACATGGAGAACTTACTAGGTTGAGTATCAACATTACAGAGAACTGAAAGTGGGAAGCTATTCATTAAGAAATGATGAACACAAACCTCCCCCTGCTATGACTCTTACCGGAATGCCATCACTTTGCAGCCAATATAGTCCAGGCCAATGCTGCTGTTCTTGAGTAGAGGATTAATCTAGAGAAGAAAAAATTATATTGTATCATGTTGGGGGAGAGAGATTAGAGAATCAAATGAACTGTCTGAGGGCAGGGTGGGGCTCTGGCACACTCACATAATAAAGCATTATTTTCTCTGTAGAAATGAATTTAGAGGAACCTGGCGTGCCCAGATCTGTAGTGAACCGGAGGTTGGTTAAAGTGAAGTTCAGTGTGAAATGCTCTGTTGTTAGAGATGGAGTTTGTGTCGTTGTATTCACAGCTGTAACAAATAGGGAAAATTATTGCTTGAAAACTGCAATTGAGTATATCATTCCTAAAAAAACACAGTAGAAGAGAAGTATCCTAGCCCAACACATGACTTCAGGAGACCCAAAAGATGTAGCTCCCAAACAAGATCTCTACACCCTTTTCATGGACAGTAACACCTTTAGTTTAGTCCAGCCATCTCCAATCTGTTATTAACTAACTCAAACCCAACTCCCTCTCTATAGCTCCAGTACTTAAAGATACTTACATGGCACAGGGTATGGTTCATGATAGCCTGAGGAAAGAAAAGTGGGACAACATTGAGTAAACCAGTTGGGAAGCTTGTTAGTGAAGCACAGGGAAACCTAAAGTATCAGACATTTTAAAATATCAGTGGATTATGAATCTGACATGCGGCAGACACTGTATGTGAATTTTTTGCAGAAAAGCACTCGTTTGGTGACTACCTTGCTATAAATTTGCAGTAAGAGGGTTCTCACTCACACTGTTTGTGTTCTTGATATTTTGCTGTTGGTTCCAAGAAACAGTGAATGAAATCCACTGCTGTGGAGAAGGGAGAGCCTAAATCCTATGCACCACTTCAATCCAATTTGATCTCCAATTAAGTAGGAATTATGGAATTAAATTGGGCCTACTCCTGGTTCAAGTCCTTTAAGTGGGGTGAATTTCACCAAAGACACTTTGAGGCTATGGATCTTTGCAAGAGAGATTCACAGCTAACTTTGGTTTTATGTTCTGACCAATTATTCAGGGGAAAGAAATTTCAGTGGCCTACAAGCTTGAAGCTAGAGTTACCTTTGACATGCTTAAATAACTAGCTCTTTCCTTCATACTTCTTGGCAGATTGGTTTGCTGCCACTATTATGTGTTTTGGGAATTTTTCCATCATCCTCCACAGCTAGGATCAAACCACTGAATCAAGGGAGGGTTTCATCACAGTGCAAAAGGGAGGGGCTCGTTACCATTAACGTAGAAGCTTGTTTTATCCAGATTGTAGGGTCCTAGTCTGGTGCTGCCATTTGTCATACTGCTGAGCTCACGATAAACCTTTATTCTGTCAAACTTGGAAGTTGTGGACTCATTTCTGTAGGTGCAGATAGCATCCATGCCCGTATCATCACCATTCTTCACAGGCCTACAAAATCATATATTTGCTTATAAATGTGCAGATATGAATGACAATTATTAGTTTATTCAAGTTCACTTTACTAGAGGTAGGTTATAATTGCACTTCTCGTTGACATATGATAAAGCCATGTGAGAATTACACAAATGAAAGCAGACTGGTTTGGGAGCTCATCGCAGCTTCATGTGGTATGATATATAGCTAGGGCAATACTCTGTGATCCATAATGAATCTCCCCCACAATAAACTGCTCCCAGTTACCTGCGTGTAAAATGCCATTCACTTTGGTGAAGTTACACCCACATCATTGGAATCACAGTCTGGCCCAAAGTTATACATGGATTGGTGAAGACTCAAATAGTATTTTCAGTGTACGTTTATTTTAAAACACAGAGGGTCTGGTGTTGATCTCACTTACACAGGGTGTAAATTAGGAGTAATTCCATTGGAGTCAATGGCATTATAAGCAGGATCAGAAACAGGTCATTGCATAAAAAGCAACTTTAAGGGAACATACATGGGATTTAACTTTCTTTATGGCCTAACAATATTAACAGAATCCAAGAGGAACTGAAAGCAGAAAAGGACTAATTAAAAATAAAGAAATATCTATGTATAATCCTATTGTCAGCCAAGAAGCGAGTATGTCTCCAATGTCTTATGTAACATAAAGTCTCCAACCATATGATCTTTACCTTAATGCCACCACTTTGCATCCAGTGTAGGAAGGGCCAATGCTGCTATTTCTGAGCAGGCGGTCAAGCTGCCAAAAAGGATTTGATTGATAAGTTGTAGGAAATAAAGAAAACAAAATACTAAAGCTTCTGTAGCAAAACGGACAAGGGACGGATGTGATGAACGGAGACTCACCATATAGGTCAGAACGTTGCTAGTGGTGTTGAATGTTTTAGAATTGTAAGCGAGATTGGTTATGGTGAAGTTCACTGTGAAATGGTCACCTATTGCCATGGAAGAAGCTATCGTAGATGGCTTCAGAGCTGCAAAAAAGCACCAAGTTGGTCATATCTAGGGAGTTAATAATGATGCACTGAGAAAGCCCTATTCTGCTGGAATGGCTGCACTCTACATCCAGGGTTTTGTAGTGTCTTAAGGGACCTTTTCTGTTTTGCAGTCGGCAGAGATAGAACTGTACTTTAACAGTAATTCACCTTCGGTTCTCCATAGGGTTAAATGTACAACCCCATGTTAAACAGAGCTTTAGTGGGACTTGAGTAGTGCTTGGGTCCTTCTGCCCAGGGATGAACATTACCCCATTGTGACTCATGTTCAATATCCCGATTCATGTTCGATATCCTGATCCTAAACAAGCACCAGCACTAGCTGATTCCCAGTAACTTCCCGAAACGTTACACATGTTCATTGAATTTAATATGATACAGGTCTCACAGGTACTTACTTGGTGCAGTGCGTGGCTCAGTATAGCCTGGAAAGGAAAAGGATACAAATTTAACACATGATCTGAGAACATGGTAAATGGTGATACATGTAGTGAGAAATCCAGCAAGGCTGAATCCTTCTCACACAGGCAAGTTGCCTGCAATGAGCTTATTACATAACCACTCTGTTTTAATCCCATTTGGACTTATTCACAGAGTACAGTGTTTTCAGGTACAATTTTCCACGTCAGCCCTATCTCTGTTTTCAATATGATGAACCCATTCTCTGTTGCACATTGACAGAGGCAATTTGGTTAGAAACATGGGGCACAATTTAAAAATATTGACCAAATGACCTTGAAGATGCTTTCATTCAAAGTCAGACGGATGACCTTACTGCTCTTCAGCAGAGGAACACATCCATAATCTTTATTCCTTGATAGAAAGGGAATGCACATGTCATGAAGTACATAAGAGTACATAATAATGACAAGTAAAATGGCAAGCTACCATTGACATAGAGGCTGTCCTTGTCCAGAGCGTAGGGCCCCAGCTTGGTGATGCCATTTGTCTTATTGCTTATTTCACGGTAAACAGCCACTCTATCAAATGGGGGAAAGGCGGAGTCGTTCCTGTAGGTGCAGACGGCGTCTATACCAGTGTCATCCCCCGCTCTCACTGGTCTAGAAAAGAAGGGCCAATGTTATATTTCTTTATGTTTGAATATTTGCTGAAGCTTAAGTGACATGTTCCAGTCTAGAATATTATTGTTCCCATAACTATTGGAAAATACATTCGCAAATAATGTGTAAAGGGAGGTAAAGCATTCCCATCTCTACATTATCAAAAACTATCCAAACATTCAAAAAGGTCATTTTTAAAACCTAAACCATTTTACTGGCACTTGTTTGATTGTTCCACGGTTCATATGGTCCATGTTCACATTCAGATATAATGAGGAGTTGTGTGGCTTAATTGTCCAAGAAGAAAACAGTTCTGTATCATGTCAATGCTAAACAAATTGGCAGTAAAGGAGCCCTCATGCTGTCGGGTAAGAAGGAAAACTCAGTCCTAGGATCCTTACCTATAAGCCTTCACTTCACATCCTATGTATGCGGGGCCGATACTGCTGTTTCCAAGTATTGGGTCAAGCTGGCAAAGAGAGGGCTTCATTAGTGTGTGGTACTGCTGAACAGAAACAAATACCCCAAACTACAAAGCAATGTACTGGGGAAAGATGTCGGTGAGTCAGACTTACCAAGGAGGTGAGGACCGTCTCAGTAGCGTTGAATCTCCTAGAGTTGGGCGTTCCCAGTTCTGAAGTGTATTGGAGGTTTGTTATGGTGAAGTTGACTGTGAAATGTGCAATTGCTGGAGCTGCGGTTGTAGATGGGATTAACGCTGGGAAAAAGTGAATAAGAACCAGAAATTTAAACCAAAGACTTCCCCCTTCAGACATATTTAAAAAAAACTTTTAGCTGTCAGCATGATTCCACACAGTGAATTCAATGAGCAGTTATTCCTTAAAGGAGAAAAATTGTCTTTATTAAAGGGGCTGGGCCACTAAGCCTCCAGCGTATTGCTTGCTCTGTTCTATTTAAACTTCCTAGAGATCGACCCTCTTATTGCAGGAGTGGCCAAACCTATTGACTCTGAGCCCAATATGACAGTCGTTAGCAGTTTGAAAGCTGGGCTTTGTCTGACAGCACTAGGGCTTCAGGTGGGGCTGGGGTTTCTGCCCCATGGGGTGTGCCTGCCAGGGGTTGGGGCTACAACCCGGTTGGAGAACCTTTCCTGTAATTCCAAGCTCCGGGAGGCATCTCCCACAGGTAGAAGCCCTGAAACCCTCCTCCCTCAAGTGCTGAAGTACCAGAAGGATCACTCCATGGGTCAGAAAACTAGAGACCTAGCACGTGCCTCCCATGGGGCAGAAGCCCTCAACCTCACCACCCTACAATGGTGTAGAAACCCTGAACTCCCTTCACTAGTCTGGTAGGCGGGGGCGTCTAGAGGGCTCTGTGAGCTACAGTTTAATTGTACAAGAGCCACATATGGCACCTGAGTTATGGTTCTGCTCCCACCCCCACCCCGCTCTACTGTACAATTTCAGTATGCAGCACTTCTTAGGGACACTTACTTGGCACTGGGTTTGCTTCATTGTACCCTGGAATGGAAAGGAACAATAAATAAAGGCCATACTAGGCAGCTGGGAAAGGAAGAAATACAACAGACAGCAATGACAGTTCCGTGCAACTTCACATCTATTTCTTTCATACATGTGTAGGCTAGGTCTGGTCTGGCAGCTTATTGTCATTAAAGTAATTCTGTGATCAGTTGTACTGCTCATATGAGGAGACGTGGGAGACCCTGGTCCTATTTGAGTACATGACTTTTCTGTATATTCAGTGTCCTTGTATTATACCTCATACAGTGGTGTCCTGATCCATAATGCTTGCATGGGACAAAAAATTAATAACTATATTGTACATTGAGGGGTTATGGTTGTTTTACAAATGATGAGTCTGAGACATGTGCCAGGGAGTGGCAATCCAAGATGGCCATTAGCACCTCTGGTTCTGTGAATTTTAATGCTGCCTTGCTGAATCTGAAGCACCACTACAGAATCTCAGCTACCTTCCATCTTGTATCATAATTACATCTCACAAAATATAGTCTTTCCAATCTGGTAACTTTTAAAACAACTTTTCATGGCTGTAAAGTTGATCCCAAAAACAAAAGGGGCCGAGGAACAGGCACATAACCTGTTGTGTATTGGAAAGGACACCCCATGACCTAAAAGTACATAACATTGAGAAGGAAACAGACAAGTTACCATTGATGTAGAGGCTGTCCTTGTCGAGGATGTAGGGGCCCAGCTTGGTGATGCTGTTTGTCTTGTTACTCACTTCATGGTAAACACCCACTCTGTCAAATGGGGGAGCCGTGGAGTTGTGCCTGTAGGTGCAGATGGCATCTACACTGGTGTCATCCCCACCTCTCACCGGTCTAGAACAGAAAAGCCAGTGTCAGATTTGATCATGTGTTAGAATTAGTTGTGGATGATTTTGTATTCCGGAACAAAGGGACAGAAAAAGAACCTTCACACAGAAGGGTAATATGGAGATCTCAGCCCCTGGATCCTTACCTATAAGCCATCACTTCACATCGTATATAGGCTGGGCCAATGCTGCTTTTTCCAAATATTGGGTTGAGCTGGCAAAGAGATGATTACATTAGTCGCGTACTGCCAGATAGCACAGATACCTCAAACTTCCAGGGAAGAATGTGAGCAAAATCCCACTTACCAAAGAGATCAAGACTTTCTCTGTTGCATTGAACCTGGTAGACTGAGGAGTTCCCAGTTCTGAAGCATACCGGAGATTGGTTATCGTGAAGTTTACTGTGAAATGTTTCATTGCTGGGGTTGGGCTTGGAGAAACAGCTGCAAAAGTGAAATAACAGAATGAAAAAACAGTGAACGTACCGCTGCAGAAAAAACTGAAAGATGTTTCTAATTCTACAGAGGCAAGATGGTGCAATCGCAAATGGGCCTTATTTTTCCACCAAGGTAACTGTGAACAGCTCTCTTAGAGGGCCAGTTCCATTTTACTATGAGCTGAGACAAAACTCTTGCAAACTTTGTTTTACCACCTGCCTTATGCTAAATTTTGGAAGTTTCCATCTTTCCGTTATTTCAGTAAGGGTCATTGTGAAATGTACTCACTTGGCAGAGCTGGTGCTTCATTGTAACCTGGAATGAGAAGGGAAAATGATTAGAAGGCAACAAGACAAGTAGAGAGGGAAGAAGTTGATAAGTAGAAGAAAGGATTGTTCAGAAAGAGCAGTACGGCATAACACAGTCACTGACTTTCAATGATCTGTAATTATTTCAGGCTTGGAACTCTTGGTTACTATATTAAACGGTGAAGGTTCCGGATCACAGTATATCATGTTTATATTGTCATACTAGTCCAACAAATTACGTACAACTTAAAATCCATCAATAAATCAGCTGGTTACCGTTGACGTAGAGGCTGTCCTTGTCCAGAGTGTAGGGCCCCAGCTTGGTGATGCCATTTGTCTTATTGCTTATTTCACGGTAAACAGCCACTCTATCAAACGGGGGAAAGGTGGAGTCGTTCCTGTAGGTGCAGACGGCGTCTATACCAGTGTCATCCCCTGCTCTCTCCGGTCTAGAATAGAAGAGCCAATGTTCAATTTTATCATGTTTAAATTATTTGCTGATGCTTAAGCGACATGTTCCGGTCTGGAATCTTACGGTTACCATAACAATGTGTGAAGGAGTATGAAGCATTTTTTTAATCTACATTATCAACAACTATCCGAACCTTTAAAAAATGTCATTTTTAAAACCAAAACTGTTTTACAGGCGCTTGTTCAATTCTTCCACGGTTTATGTGCTCCATGTTCACATTCAGATATAATGAGGAGTTGTGTGACTTAATTCTACAAGAGGGAAACAGTTCTGCGTCATTCCAGTACTAAACAAATTGGCACTAAATGACCCTTCATGTTGTAGGGTAAGGAGGAAATCTCAGTCCTAGGATCCTTACCTATAAGCCTTCACTTCACATCCTATGTATGCGGGGCCGATACTGCTGTTTCGAAGTATTGGGTCAAGCTGGCAAAGAGAGGGCTTCATTAGTGTGTGGTACTTCTGAACAGAAACAAATACCCCAAACTGCAAAGCAATGTACTGGGGAAAGATGTCGGTGAGTCAGACTTACCAAGGAGGTGAGGACTGTCTCAGTAGCATTGAATCTCCTAGAGTTGGTTTTTCCCAGTTCTGAAGTGTATTGGAGGTTTGTTATGGTGAAGTTGACTGTGAAATGTGCAATTGCTGGAGCTGCGGTTGTAGATGGGATCAACGCTGGGAAAAAGTGAATAAGAACCAGAAATTTAAACCAAAGACTTCCCCCTTCAGACATATTTTAAAAAAACTTTTAGCTGTCAGCATGATTCCACACAGTGTATTCAATGAGCAGTTATTCCTTAAAGGGGAAAAATTGTCTTTATTAAAGGAGCTGGGCCGCTGAGCCGCCAGTGTATTGCTTGCTCTGTTCTATTTTAGACTTCCTGGAGATTGACCCTCTTATTGCACGGGTGGTGAAAGTTACAGACTCTGAGCTGAATACAATAATCTTCAGCCATCTGAAAGCCAAGGTGTGTCCTCTGGCACAAGGGATTCAGTCCTGAGGTGGGGTTGGGGCTTCTCTCTCATGGGGAGTGCCTGCTGGATCTCATGGCTACTACCCACTGGGGCACGTCTTCTGTAGACCAAAGCCTTGGCAGATGCCTTGTACGAGTAGACGCTCTGAAACCCTCAACCCTGAAGTGCTAAAATCCCAGCAGGTGCACCCCAGGGACTAGGAAAACTAAGCCCTAATGTGTACCACCCAGAAGCCATCAGACCCACAAAACCTGAACTGTGAGCTACACTTTAACTATACAAGAGCCACATGTGGCTCTTGAGCTACAGTTTGCCCCCCCTAACCCCCCCACTGTACATTTTCAGTAGGCACCAGTTCTTAAAGACACTTACTTGGCACTGGATTTGCTTCATTGTAACCTGGAGGGGAAAGGAACAATAAATCAAGGCCATGCTAGGCAGCTGGGAAGGGAAGGGAGACCATGGACAGCAATGACAATTCCATGGAACTTTACATCAATTAGTTTCACACAGGCCTGGGCTAGGTCTGTTCTGGCAGCCCACAGTAATCAAAGTAATACACTGGTCAGTGGTACTACTCTTATGAAGAGAGGTGGGAGACCCTGGCCCTATATGACTGCATGGCTTTTCTATGTTTTCAGAGGGTTCGTACTGCACTTCACACAGTGGTATCCTGATCCGTAACACAATCAAGGGACACATAATTAAGAATACCAATTATTTTATTGTATGTTGAGGGAATTCAGTTTAGTTTCTAGAGTATGGTTTGCAAATAATGGCTCTGAGACTTCTCCCAGTGGGCAGCAGTCCAAGATGGTCATTAGCTCTTCCTGCTCTATGGATTTAATGCTGCCTTCCCTGCTCTGAAGCACCATCAGAGAATCTCTCGTAAGCTCCATCTTGTGTCATACTCTACAGCTCAGAAAGTATGACCCTTCCAACCTGATAACTTCTAAATCATCTTTCTATGGATGTAAAGAGGATCAAAACCAGAGAGCAGCAGAGGAAAAGGTCCATAGACTATTCCATGTTAGAAAAGGACACCCCTGTGCTACAGTGAGACACCTAAGAGTATATAGTAATAAGGAAACCGGCAAGTTACCATTGACGTAGAGGCTGTCCTTGTTCAGGGTGTAGGGGCCCATCTTGGTGATGCCGTTTGTCTTGTTACTCACTTCATGGTAAAGACCCACTCTGTCAAATGGAGGAGCCGTGGAGTTGCGCCTGTAGGTGCAGATGGCATCTACACCAGTGTCATCCCCACCTCTCACCGGTCTAGAAGAGAAAGTCCAGTGTCAGACTGAATCATGTGTTAGAATTATTTGTGGATGATTGTGGAATGGTGAACAAAGGAACAGTAAATGAACCTTCACTTGCTAGTGTAATATGGAAACCACAGTCCTAGATTCTTACCTATAGGCTGTCACTTCACATCGTATATAGGATGAGCTAATGCTGCTGTATCCAAATATTGGGTTGAGCTGGCAAAGAGAGGATTTCATTAGTCTCTCGTACTGCTGGATAGCACCAGATTCTTCAAACTTCCAGGGCAGAATGCAAGTCTAATCCCACTTACCAAAGAGATCAAGACTTTCTCTGTTGCATTGAACCTGGTAGACTGAGGACTTCCCAATTCTGAAGCATACTGGAGATTGGTTATGGTGAAGTTCACTGTGAAATGTTCAATTCCTTGAGCCGGGGATGGGGTAGGTGTAACAGCTGCGAAAGTGAAAAAGCAGAGTGAAAAACCAGTGAAGCTACCACTGCAGACACACTGAAACACACCTCTAGTTCCACGGAGGCAGGACTGTGCAATCACAAATGCACTTTACATTTCCACCAAAGGGAATTATGGACAGATCCCCTTAAAAGGCCAGTTCGATTACATTATGAGCAGAGTCACAGTTCTAAGTAAGTTCTGTTCACCCTCTGCCTTATGCTAAATTTTGAAATATTCCATCTTTCCATTATTTAAGTAAGGGTCATTCTGATATGTACTCACTTGGAGCTGCTGGTGCTTCGTTGTAACCTGGAATGAGAAGAGAAAATTATTAGAAAGCAGCTAGAGAAACAGGGATCTAAGGTGAGAAGTTAAAGAAAGGATGGTTCAGAAGGAGCGCTATGGCATAACACAATCACTGTCTTTCAATAATCTGTGCTTATTCCAGAGTTGGGACGCTTTTTTGCTATATTACACAGTGGAGGCTCAATACCACAGTATATAATATTCATATTGCCACGTTAGTCCATCAACTTACGAATAACTTAAAATCCATAAATAAATCAGCTGGTTACCATTGACGTAGAGGCTGTCCTTGTCCAGAGTGTAGGGCCCCAGCTTGGTGATGCCATTTGTCATATTTCTTATTTCACGGTAAACAACCACTCTATTAAATGGGGGAAAGGTGGAGTCGTTCCTGTAGGTGCAGACGACGTCTATACCAGTGTCATTCCCTGCTCTCTCCGGTCTAGAATAGAAGAGCCAATGTTCAATTTTATCATGTTTAAATTATGTGCTGATGCTTAAGCGACATGTTCCGGTCTGGAATTATGCGGTTACTATAACAATAGGGAAATTCATATGCAAATCATGTGTGAAGGTGTATAAAGCATTTCTTTTATCTACATTATCAACAACTATGCAAAGCATTAAAAATTCCTTTTTAAAACGAAAAGCATTTTAGTGGCCCTTGTTTGATTGTTTCACAGTTAACATAGTCCATGTTCACATTTGGAGTTAGTGAGGGGATGTGTGGCCTAGATGTATAAGAAGGGAACAGTTCTGCATCATTTCTATGCTAAACAAATAGGCAGTAAATGAGCCCCTGTGTGGTAGGGTAAGAAGGAAATCTCAGTCCTAGGATCCTTACCTATAAGCCTTCACTTCACATCCTATGTAAGCAGGGCCAATGCTGCTGTTTCGAAGTATTGGGTCAAGCTGGGAAAGAGAGGGTTTCATTAGTGTGTGGTACTGCTGAACAGAAACAAATACCCCAAAGTGCAAAGAACTGTGTCAGGGAGAGATGTCTGTGAATCAGACTTACCAAGGAGGTGAGGACCATCTCAGTAACATTGAATTTCAGGGAGCTGGGCGTTCCCAGTTCTGAAGTGTATTGGAGGTTAGTTATGGTGAAGTTGACTGTGAAATGTGCAATTGCTGGAGCAAGGATTGTAGATGGGATCAACGCTGGAAAAAAAGTGAATTGTAACCCAAATTTTAAACCTCAGATTTTGCCTACAGGGACATATTTAAAACACCTTTTGGCTGCCGGCATGGTTCAGTGCAAAGTATTCAGTGAGCCGTTATTTTTTTCAAGGGCGTAAATCACCTCTATTAGAGGGGCTGAGGCAGTGAACCTGCAGCATATTGCTCGCTCTGTTTTATTTTAGACTTCCAGGAGATTGACCTTCTGTTGCAGGGGTGGTGAAAGTTATTGACCCTGAAATAAATACGATAATCTACAGTCTTCTGAAAGGCAAGACATGTCTGTCGGCACTAGGACTTCACTCCTGAGTTGGGGTTTGGAGTTTCTGCCCCATGAGATGTGCCTGCCAGGGCTCAGGACTACTAACTTGTGGGGATGTTTCTTGCAGCCCCAAGTCTCTGCAGGCACCTCCCATAGTTAGAAGTTCTGAAAGACTCCTCCCTACCAGCAGGTACAGCTCATAGGCCAGAAACCCTGAACTCTAAGCATGTGGCTCCCATGGGGCAAAAGGACCTCAGCGTCACCATTCCACCATTGGGCAGAAATCCTGAACTCCTACTCTCCTCTGATAAGCTGAGAATGGAAGTATAGAGGACTCTGCGAGCTACACTTTAACTGTAGAAGAGCCACACGTGGCTCCCGAGCTACAGTTTAGCAGTCTCTGCTCCACTGTACCGTTTCAGTATGCCGTGGTTCTTAAAGACACTTACTTGGCACTGGACTTGCTTCATTGTACCCTGGAATGGAAAGGAACAATAAATAAAGAACATGCTAGGCAGCTGGGAAAGAAAGAAAGAAAGATGATGGACAGCCATGACAATTCCGTGCAACTTTACATCAATTTGTTTCAGACACGCACGGGCTAGGGATGTTGTGGCAGCCCACTGTCACCAAAGTAATGCTGTGGTCAGTTGTACTGCTCAAATGGGGAGAGATGCAAGACCCTAGCCAAATAGGACTGCATGACTTTTCTATGTTCTCGGTGTGTGCGTACTGCACCTCACACAATGGTATCCTGATCCATAACACTTGCATGGGACAAACAATTAAGAATACCAATTAGTATATTATATGTTGAGGGGGATTTGGTTTAGTTTCTAGAGGATGTTTTACAAAGAACGGCCCTGAGACCTGTGCCAGTGAGCGGCAGTCGAAGATGGTCATTAGCTCCTCCTGCTCTGTCGATTTGAATGCTGCCTTCCATGCTCTGAAGCACCAGCAGAGAATCTCACCTACTTCCATCTGCAGTCATAATATAAACCTCACTAAGTATGGCCCTTCCAAACGGATAACTTTTAAATCAACTTTAAATGGATGTAAAAAGGATCGAAACCAGAGGGCAGCTGAGGAAAAGCTCCAAAGATTATTCTGTATTAGGAAAGGCCCCCGCCCCCTTTGCAGTGAGACGCGTAAGAGTACATTGTAACAAGGAAACAGGCAACTTACCATTGACATAGAGGCTGTCCTTGTCCAGGGTGTAGGGGCCCAGCTTGGTGATGCCATTTGTCTTGTTACTCACTTCACGGTAAACAGCCACTCTGTCAAATGGAGGAGCAGCGGAGTCCCGCCTGTAGGTGCAGACGGCATCTACACCGGTGTCATCCCCACCTCTCACCGGTCTAGAGCAGAAAAGACAGTCTCAGACTGAATCATGTGTTAGAATTATTTGTGGATGATTGTGGAATGGTGAACAAAAGGGCAGTAAATGAACCTTCACTTGCTGGTGTAATATGGAATTCTCAGTCCTAGATCCTTACCTATAGGATGTCACTTCACATCGTATATAGGATGGGCCAATGCTGCTGTTTCCAAATATTGGGTTGAGCTGGCAAAGAGAGGATTTTATTAGTCTCTCAGACTGTCTGATAGACCCAGATATCTAAAACTTCCACTGAAGGATGCCAGCCAAGTCCTACTTACCAAAGAGATCAAGTTTTTCTCTGTGTCATTGAACTTCGTAGACTGAGGAGTTATCAATTCTGAAGCATACTGGAGATTGGTTATGGTGAAGTTTACTGTGAAATGTTCAATTGCTTGAGCCGGGGTTGGGGTAGGTAAAACAACTGCAAAATGAAAGAACAGTGTAATTTCCTCTGCGGACACACTGAACAACACCTCTAGTTCCACAAAGGCAGGTGGGTGCAATTGGAAACGGACATTGTTTTGCGGCCAAAGCAAAAGTGGACATTTAGAGGGCCAGTTCCATTCCACTATGTGCAGTCCCACTCGAGCTGAGCTGTGTTCACCACCTCCCTTCTGCTAATTCTAGAACGTTTCTATCTTTCCATTATTTTGGCAATGGTCATTTTGAAGTTTACTCACTTGGTAGTCCTGGTGCTTCATTATAACCTAGAATGAGAAGGGGAAATGATTAGAGGGCAGCTAGACAGATAAGACGTGAAGAAAGTAATTAGCTGAAGCGAGGATGGTTTGGAATGAGCACTATGGCATAACACAGTCGCTGACTTTCTATGATCTGTGGTTATTCCATTCTTGGAACTGTTTGTTGCTGTATTACACGGTGGAAGTTAACGATCACAGTCCATCGTGTTTCTATTGTTATTCCTGTGCAACAAATTGTCTACAATTTATAAGCCATCAATAAATCAGCTGGTTACCGTTGACATAGAGGCTGTCCTTGTCCAGCGTGTGGGGTCCCAGCTTGGTGATGCCATTTGTCTTATTGCTTATTTCACGGTAAACAGCCACTCTATCAAACAGGGGAAAGGTGGATTCGTTCCTGTAGGTGCAGATGGCGTCTATACCAGTGTCATTCCCTGCTCTCTCCGGTCTAGAATAGAAGAGCCAATGTTCAATTTTATCATGTTTAAATTATTTACTGATGCTTAAGCGACATGTTCCAGTCTGGAATCTTATGGTTACTATAAGTATAAGTCAAGTATACCTTGACTTTAGCAAGGCTTTTGATACGGTTTCCCACAGCATTCTCGTCGGCAAGTTAAGGAAGTATGGGTTGGACGAGTGGACCGTAAGGTGGATCGAAAACTGGTTAGATCAACGGGCTCAGCGGGTAGGAATCAATGGCTCAATGTCTGGTTGGCAACCGGTAACGAGTGGAGTGCCCCAGGGGTCGGTCCTGGGGCCGGTTCTATTCAACATCTTCATTAATGATCTTGATGATGGAATAGACTGCATGCTTAGTAAGTTTGTGGATGACACCAAGTTTGGGGGAATGGTAGATACTCTGGAGGGCAGGGACAGGATCCAGGGAGACTTGGACAAATTGGAACACTGGGCTGAAAGAAACCTCATGAGGTTCAACAAAGACAAGTGCAAAGTCCTGCACTTAGGACGGAAAAATCCCATGCACTGCTACAGGCTGGGGACCGATTGGCTAAGTAGCAGCGCTGTAGAAAAGGACCTGGGGGTTATGGTAGACGGGAAGATGAATATGAGCCAGCAGTGTGCCCTTGTTGCAAAAAAGGCCAATGGCATATTAGGCTGCATCAGTAGGAGTATTGCCAGCAGATCGAGGGATGTGATAATTCCCCTCTATTCGACACTGGTCAGGCCGCATCTGGAATACTGTGTCCAGTTTTGGGCTCCCCACTACAGAAAGGATGTGGACAAATTAGAAAGAGTCCAGCAGAGGGCAACAAAAATGATTAGGGGGCTGGGGCACATGACTTATCAGAAGAGACTGAAGGAACTCGGCTTATATAGTCTACAGAAGAGAAGACTGAGGGGAGATTTGATAGCAACCTTCAACTACTTGAAGGGTTGCTCCAAAGAGGAGGGAGCTAGGCTGTTCTCGAGGGTAACAGAGGACAGAACAAGGAGCAATGGTTTCAAATTACAGCTGGGGATGTCAAGGTTGTACATTAGGAAAAACTTTCTCACTAGGAGGGTGGTGAAGCATTGGAATGGGCTATCTAGGGAGGTGGTAGAATCTCCATCTTTGGAGATTTTTAAGGCTCGGTTAGACAAAACCCTGGCTGGGATGATTTAGAGGGAGTGGTCCTGCTTTTTAGCAGGGGGTTGGACTAGATGACCTCGTGAGGTCCCTTCCGATTCTATGATTCTATAACAATGGAGAAATTCATATGCAAACTACGTGTGAAGGTGTATAAAGCATTTCTTTTATCTACATTATCAACAACTATGCGAACCATTAAAAAGTCCTTTTTAAAACAAAAAGCATTTTAGTGGCACTTGTTTGATTGTTTCACAGTTAACATAGTCCATGTTCACATTCGGAGATAGTGAGGGGCTGTGTGGCCTAGATGTACAAGAGGGAAACAGTTCTGCATCATTTCTATGCTAAACAAATAAGCAGTAATGAGCCCTTGTGTTGTTGGGTAAGAAGGAAATCTCAGTTCTAGGCTCCTTACCTATAAGCTTTCACTTCACATCCTATGTATGCGGGGCCGATGCTGCTGTTTCCAAGTATTGGGTCAAGCTGGCAAAGAGAGGGTTTCATTAGTTTGTGGTACTGCCGAATATAAACAAATACCCCAAAATGCAAAGAACTGTGTCAGGGAGAGATGTCTGTGAATCAGACTTACCAAGGAGGTGAGGACCATCTCAGTAGCATTGAATTTTAGGGAGTTGGGGATTCCCAGTTCTGAAGTGTATTGGAGGTTAGTTATGGTGAAGTTGACTGTGAAATGTGCAATTGCTGGAGCAGGGGTTGTAGATGGGATCAACGCTGGAAAAAAGTGAATCGTAACCAGAAATTTAAACCAGAGACTTTCCTCCTACTCACATATTTAAAGTAACATTTTGGCTGTTGGAATGGTTCCACACAGAGTATTCACTGATCTTTTATTCCTTCAAGGGGTAAATTTTCTTTATCAAAGGGGCTGGGGCACTGAACCTGCAGCATATCGCTCACCCTGTTCTATTTTAGACTTCCTGGCAATTGACCCTCTATTGCAGGTGTGTCCAAAGACACCGACTCTGAGCCAAATACAACAATCTTTAGCAGTCTAAAAGCTGGGGCGTGCCTCTGCACTAGGGCTTCCATCCTCAGGTGGAGCTCAGGGCTTCTGCTCATGGGGTGTGTCTGTCAGTAGTCAGGGCTACTAACCTGTGGGCTCTTTTTGCTGCAGCCCCAAGCTTTGGCATGCACCTCCCATGGCTAGAAGCCCGGAAAGGCTCCCCTCTGAAGTACTAAAAGGCCAGCAGGTTCATCCCATAGGGCAGAAACCCTCAGCCCTAATCATTTGCCCCCTGTGGGGCAAAGGCCCAGAGCCCTATCATTCCGCCATGGGGCATAAACCCTGAACACCCTACTCTAGTCTGATATGCAGCGGATGGTGGGTATAGAAGGCTCTGCGAACTACACTTCTACTGTACAGGAGCCACATGTGGCTCCAGAGTTTCCATTTGTTCCCCCCGCCCCCACTCAACTGTACATTTTCATTTTCAATATGTCCCAGTTCTTAAAGACACTTACTTGGCACTGGACTTGCTTCATTGTACCCTGGAATGGAAAGGAACAATAAATAAAGGTCATGCTAGGCAGCTGGGAAAGGAAGAAAGACAACAGAAGTAATGACAATTCCGTGATACTTTACATCAATTAGTTTATTAGTTTCCCACAGGTCTGGGCTAGATCTGTTGTGACAGCTCTTTATCATCAAAGTAATGCTCTGGTCTGTAGTACTGCTCATATGGGGAGAGGTGCTAGAACCTGGCCCTATTTGACCGCATGACTTTTCTGTGTTCTTGGTGTGTTCGAACCGCCCCTCACACAGTGGTATCCTGATCCATAACAAATAACAGCCCTGAGACCTGTGTCAGCGAGCAGCAATCCAAGATGGTCATTAGCTCCTACTGTGAATTTTAGTGCTGCCGTCCCTGATCTGAAGCACTGTCAGAGAATTTCACCTACCTCCCACCTTGTGTTTTAATTTAGACCTCATAAAGTACTGCCCATCCAACCTGGTAACTTTTAAATCAACTTTGCATGGATGTAAAGCGGATTGAAACCAGAGGGCAGCAGGTCCATAGACTATTCCATATTAGAAAAGGACACCCCTGTGCAGTGGGACTCCTAAGAGTACATTGTGATAAGGAAATTGGCCACTTACCATTGACGTAGAGGCTGTCCTTGTCTAGGGTGTAGGGGCCCAGCTTGGTGATGCCATTTGTCTTGTTACTCACTTCATGATAAACATCCACTCTGTTAAATGAAGGAGCAGTGGAGTCCCGCCTATAGGTGCAGACGGTATCTACACCAGTATCATCCCCACCTCTCACCGATCTAGAATAGAAAAGACAGTGTCAGATTTGATCATGTGTTAGAATTATTTGTGGACAATTGTGGAAAGCTGAACAAAAGGACAGTAAATGAACATTCACCCAGTAGGATACTATGGAAATCTCAGCCCCTGGATTCTTACCTGTAAGACATTACTTCACATCGTATATAGGCTGGGCCAATGCTGCTGTTTCCAAATATTGGGTTGAGCTGAGAAAGAGAGTATTTCATTAGTCTGTCATAGAGGTGGTTAGCACCAGATATGTCAAACTTCCAAGGAAGGATGTGAGCCAGATCTCACTTACCAAATGAATCAAGTTCTTCTCTGTATCATTGAACTTGGTAGAATGAGGAGTTCCCAGTTCTGAAGCATACTGGAGATTGGTTATTGTGAAGTTTACTGTGAAATATTCAATTGCTGGAGCTGGGGTTGGGCTTGGAGAAACAGCTGAAAAAGTGAAATAACAGAATGAAAAACTAAAGAACTTATCCTCTAGTTGCACAGGAGCAGGATTGTGCGATCGAAAATGGACATTATTTTTGCACCAAAGGAGCTGCGGACAGAAAAGCTCTCTTAAAGGGCCAGTTCCACTGCAAAATGTTCAGTCACACATGAGACAAGACGTGTTCACCACCCGCCTTCTACTAATTTTTGAAAGTCTCCATCTTTCTGTTATTTCAGGAAGGGTCATTGTGAACTGTACTCACTTGGGAGACCTGGTGCTTCATTATAACCTGCAATGAGAAGGGGAAATAATTAGAGGGAAACTAGAGAAATAGGGACATAGGATGGGGAAAAGTTGAAGCAAGAATGGTTCAGAATGAGCAGTATGGTATAACACAGACACTGGCATTCAATAATCTGTGGTTAATTCAGGGTTGGAACTCTTTGTTGCTATATTACAAGATTGAGGCACAAGATCCCAGTATATCGTATTTATGTTGTTAAACCTGTGCAAAAAATTATATATAACTTAAAATCCATAAATAAGTCAGCTGGTTACCGTTGACATAGAGGCTGTCCTTGTTCAGAGTGTAGGGCCCCAACTTGGTGATGCCATTTGTCTTATTGCTTATTTCATGGTAAACAGCCACTCTATCAAACGGGGGAAAGGTGGAGTCGTTCCTGTAGGTGCAGACGGCGTCTATACCAGTGTCATCCCCAGGTCTCACAAGTCTAGAATAGAAAAGTCGATGATACATTTCAGCATGTTTAAACTATTTGCTGATGCTTAAACTACATGTTCCCATCTAGATTCCTATTGTTTCTTTAACTATAGGACAAATCATATGCAAAGCACGGGTGAGGGAATGTAATGCCTTTCTTTTATCCAAATTATCACCAAGTATCCAAACCTATAAAATGCTCCTTTTATAATCTAAACCATTATACTGACACTTGTGTGATTGTTGCAAATTTTAACATGGTACATGTACTAATTCAGAGATATTCCAAAGGGGTAGCCATGTTAGTCTATTGTAGAAAGACAACAGAGTCCTGTGGCACTTTTAAAGACTAACAGATTTATTTATCGCATGAGCTTTCGTGGGAGAAAATCCCACTTCATCAGACGCTTTGAAGATGCGTCTTCAAAGCATCTGAAGAAGTGGGATTTTCTCCCATGAAAGCTCATGCGATAAATAAATCTGTTAGTCTTTAATTCAGAGATAGTGAGGAGTTGAGCAGGTTAAATATACAAGAGATAAATAGTTCTGCAGAATTTCTATCCTAAACAAATAGGCAGTAAACGAGCCTCTGTGTGGTAGGGTAAGAAGGAAATCTCACTCCTAGGATCCTTACCTATAAGCCTTCATTTCACATCCTATGTAAGCAGGGCCAATGCTGCTGTTTCGAAGTATTGGGTCAAGCTGGCAAAGAGAAGGTTTCATTAGTGTGTGGTACTGCCGAATATAAACAAATACCCCAAAGTGCAAAGAACTGTGCCAGGGACAGCTGTCTGTGAATCAGACTTACCAAGGAGGTGAGGACCGTCTCAGTAGCGTTGAATCTCCTAGAGTTGGGAATTCCCAGTTCTGAAGTGTATTGGAGGTTAGTTATGGTGAAGTTGACTGTGAAATGTGCAATTCCTGGAGCTGGGGTTGTAGATGAGATTAATGCTGGAAAAAAGTGAATAGCAACCAGAAATTTAAACCAAGGACTTTCCCCTACAGACATATTTAAAATAAGATTTGGCTGACGGCATGGTTCAACACAAAATATTGAATGAACTTCATTTTGTCAAGGGGAAAAATTGTTTTTCCTAAAGAAGATGGGTCACTGAACGTACAGCATATTGCTCACTCTGTTCTATTTTTACTTCCTGGAGTTTGACCTTCTGTTGCAGGTGTGGCCAAAGATACTGACTCTGAGCCAAATATGAGCTGAGCCAATCTTTAGCAGTCTAAAAGCTGGGGCGTGCCTGCCGGCACTAAGGCTCCAGTCCTCAGGTGTGGCTCGAGGTTCTCCTCGCGGCGTGTGTCTGTCAGTAGTCAGAGGTACTACCTTGTGGGCTATTTTTGCTGCAGCCCCAAGCCTTGGCATTGGCTTCCCATGGTTAGAAGCCTCAAAAGCCTCTTCTCTGAAGTACTGAAATGCCAGCAGATGCATCCCACAAGCTAGAAACCCTCAGCCCTAATCATGTGGTTTCATCTGGGGTAAAGGCCCACAGCCCCACCGTTTTGCCATGAGGCAGAAACCCTGAAATCCCTACTCTAGGGATACTCTACTCATAGTCTTGTAGGCAGAGAATGGGGGTATAGAGGCCTCTGCGAACTTTACTTCTACTGTATAGGAGCGACATTTGGCTCCCGAGTTACAATGTGACCGCCCTACTCTACTGTAGATTTTCAATATGCCCCAGTTCTTAAAGACACTTACTTGGCACTGGGCTTACTTCATTGTACCCTGGAATGGAAAAGGACAATAAATAAAAGCCGTACTACGCAGCTGGGAAAGAAGAAAGCAACGGACAGCAATGACAATTCCATGGTACTTTTTACATCAATTAGATTCACATAGACCAGGGCTAGGTCTGTTGGGGCAGGCCCTTGTCACTAAAGCAATGCTCCGGTCAGTTGTACTGCTCACACTGGGAGAGGTGGGAGACCCTGGCCCTATGTGACTGCATGAGTTTTCTATGTTCTCCGTGTGCGTGTACTGCACTTTACACATGGTATCCTGATCCATAACACTCGAATGGGACAAGCAATTAAGAATACCAATTTGTAAGTTGTATCTTTAGGGGATTTGGTTTA